>PJEM01009608.1:0-69947 GCA_004023845.1 Helogale parvula
AGAAGCTTTTTATCTTGATGAGGTCCCAGTAGTTCATTTTTGTTCTTGATTCCCTGGCCTCTGGGGATGTGTTGAGGAAGAAATTGCTGCGATTGAGGTCTAGGAGGCTATTTCCTGCTTTTTCCTCAAGGGTTTTTATGGTTTCCTGTCTCACATTCAGATCCTTTATCCATTTTGAGTTTATTTTTGTGCATGGTGTTAGGAAGTGGTCTAATTTCATTTTTCTACATGTTGCTGTCCAGCTCTCCCAACACCACCTGTTGAAGAGGCTGTCTTTTTTCCATTGCACACTCTTTCCTGCTTTGTCAAAGATTAATTGGCCATATACTTGTGGGTCCACTTCTGGGTTCTCTATTCTATCCCATTGGTCCATGTGTCTGTTTTTGTGCCAATACCATACTGTCTTGATGATGACAGCTTTGTAGTAGAGGCTAAAGTCTGGGATTGTGATGCCTCCTGTTTTGGTTTTCTTCTTCAATATTCCTTTGGCTATAAACTCATGCCTGAGGACTGGTAGGATTTATCCAGGCCAAGAGGGTGGGGGCAGAGATGGGAGAGTGTTTCAGGCAGAGGGGACAGTATAAGTGAAGGCCCTGTCATTTGTCCAGAGGCAAAACCCAAGGAGACCAGAGCATTGAGAGGGAGAGGGGGGCACTGAGGGCCACACACCATGAGTACAGTGAAGAGCAGGCAAGATGATGGGGTTCGGTGGGCCTGTGGTGACTGGGGGGACAGGCCTTGTTCAGTGAGAACAGCTGTCACTGTTCCTAAGAGATACTGGGCTACAGGTGATAGGTTTTCTGGTTTTCAGAAGAAATTAGAATTCAGGTATTCATGTCATATTTCTTGATTTTTTAAAATTTGTTTTGAGAGAGAGAGTGAGCAAGGGAGGGGCACAGAGAGAAGGAGGGAGAGAGAGAATCCCACACAGGCTTTGTGCTGCCAGCACAGAGCCAGACATGGGGCTTGATCCCACAAACCATCATATCATGACCTGAACAGAAACCAAGAGTTGGACGCCAAACAGACTGAGCCATCCAAGCGCCATTTCTTGATTTTTAAATGTTAGACACCAGTTGACGTTTGGAAAAAGCCTCCATTTGTGGGCTGGGTCCTGCCTCATGGGCCCCTTTTCCCACACCTCGATGAGGAGCCTGGGCACGTGGAGGCCTCTCTTCATTCAGGAACACTGAGCCATCCTCCACCAGTGGACGTAGGGTAAGATGTGCACTTTTAAAAAAAGACTTGGGCCACCGTGTGGAGAGCATCTGGGATCCCAGCCAAACCCAGAGACACTGCGCTGGTCCAGTGCGGGGACAGGCGCTTGGATTTGAGCAGTGGCGGGCGACAAGTGGACACGCTCAATGGTCGATGTCAGGGCGCCATGTTAGAGGGTCAGGCTATCTCCTGGTGTCTGGCCGGTCAGCCAGGTAAAGTGGGGTACCAGATGCTGAGATAGGGAGCCCTGGAGGAGAAGCAGCTTCGCAGGGGAGGAGATGACAAGGTCACTGAAATGAACCGTCCAAGTCACAGAGCATCTTGCAGGCAGAGCTGACTTGAGGACCAAGGTACCCGGATTTCCGGGCACGGGCTCCCTCAGCAAGAAGGTTGGTAAGCCAGGGGCCCAGGCTGCCTTTTGGCCCCAAGCCAGCTGGGAAGGTGTGCCATTGGTCCCCAGAGACTGTCTTTCCCCATCAGATTGGATTGGACTTGGCTAGAGGCTGTTAAGTTGGTAAACACCTTATTTTCAAACCCATGCTCCAGGAAGGTGGATTTTGAGCTTCTGGTACAGGAAGGAAGTCAGAACAGAACGGGTCCCTCCTCTCAGTGGGGACTGGTGGTATTCTGGCTACATGAGGCCCACAGTAACTTCACTGAGTGTCAGATCTCGTCTTCTCTATGTTCATCATATTTCTCAGTTACGTTCAAAGAAGGGACAGCTCAGCTTGTGAAAAGAAAGAAAGGCGAGAAGGACTGCATGTACATGCAAACAATCGCTTCGAAATGCAGAGGCTGGAGGAAGTAGTGGGCAGACTTTTAGAACAGACGGCCAGATGGGGAAGTGAGTGCAGGACTTAACACTTGTGCTGCGAACTTAATCAAATCAAACACACATCATAAAACATGTGGGAGTTGAACATTTATGTGACATTTCATGCTTCCAACGGATATTTTGAAAACATATTAATTAGCTATTTCTCCTGCAGTGAGAAAGAAGAAAGGAACTTCCATGAAAATTGTAGGCAGAGGTGGGAGAAGACAGAACAACTTGGGGCCATAAATGCTTGGTTTTGTCTGCCTGTGGGGACATCAGTCTGGGGACAGCTAGCAGGCCACGGGAGACCGGTGTGAGCTCAGGGTTTGTCCTTGTTCTGGCAAGGACACACTTGTCCTAGGACTACATCCATTTTTTTCTTTTGTAGAAATACTGTGGGCTGAGCTCGGAAAATTTGAATAACAGAAAGAAGTAAAGCCACTCGAAACTGCCATGTTAGGGGAGGAAGGTACTTTCAGTATTTTGGTCCATTTCCTTCTATGTTTCTATAGATCTGTTATGAGGTAGAGATGAACACCATTCCTCACTTTGTGTTCTGCTTTTAAAACATTACTTACCGGGATGCCTGGGTGGCTCAGTCAGTTAAGCGTACGGCTTCGGCTCAGGTCATGATCTGACGGTTCGTGGGTTTGAGCCCCACTTGGAGCTCTGTGCTGACAGCTCAGAGCCTGGAGCCTGCTTCGGATTCTATGTCTCCCTCTCTCTCTGACCCTCCCCTGCTCGAGCTATCTCTCCCTGTCTCTCAGAAATAAATAAAAAAACAAAAAAAAATCACTTACCACCATAGAGGATTCATTTCTCTGCATCACTAGAGACTCTTTACAAGCGCATTGGTAACACGGTGTAAATGCGCGTCACCGTCACCGGGTACAAAGGGCACAGCAGCCTATTGTCTGGTATTGAATGCGTTTGCCCTTTGCCTTTTCAGTGTGAATAATATTGAATCAAACGCTTCTTTCATGAATCTTTTTTCCTTTAAAAAAAGTTTTTATTTGAATTCCAGTTCGTTAGCCTACACCGTAATATTAGTGTCAGGTGTACAACATCGTGAACCAAGACTTCTGTACAATGCCAGGTGCTCATCAGGACAGGTGCGCGCCTTAATCCCCATTACCTGACCCCCCTCCCCCTCCACATAAATCTTAAGTCTTTTCTGTTAACGTACTTGCTTGATTTTTATGACTACGATGCACCCAGACCCCATTGTATATAATATGGAAGAATTTGGAAAATAAAAACATGAAAACCTCTATACTTTACCATTTCTGGATAAACACTCTGATTTTGAATTTTTCTTTAGTTTTTAATCATATAATCTTGCACACACACCCATTTAGTTCATTACATGTGTATATCTTCATATGCTGATTATTTTGCAACATTATGTTAAGGATAAGTCATGGAAATTATTTGGCGTGATAACTTTAATAATTGGACAGTATTTTGTTTTATGAGTTATGATCATCTGTTTCATTGTTCTTTTATTTTCTGGACGTTTGGATTGACCAGTAAAACACCGCAGTTTGAAAACTTGAGATGAACGGTCCTCTGCATAGACCATGATTCAACTCTCTAATTATTCATGTGGTTTAGCGCCCCAGAAATGGAAACAATAAGTCAAAGAATATAAATGTATTTAAGGCTTTTATGCATATTATCAAATTTTTCTCCTGAGAGGCTGGCTCCATTTTCTTTCCCGCCAGCAGTGCTCAAGAGCATCCCTGTCACTATACTTTGTCATCCATAAGCATCCACATAACTCTGATATTTTATAGGACAAATAATATAGTATCACATTATAGTATGATCTTGTGTTTCTTTATTAGTGAGATCAGATGTTTCATAAGTGCATTAGTTTCCTATATGTGCTCTAAGAAATCACGACAACAGAGGCTAAGATGTATCTCTCATATCCCTGGTGGCTGAAATTCCACACCTGTGTCATTGGGCCACAATCAAGGTGTCAGAAGGTCTGTACTCCCCCCAGAGGCCCCAGAGGAGACTGTGCCCTGCCTCTTCCTGCTGTGTAGCTGCTGTCCCTCTCTGTGGTCACATCTCCTCCTCCCCTCCTCTCTCTGGTCAAACTTCCCTGCGTCTCCCTCTTACAGGGGTTGCACTTACGGCCCACCCAAGGACTCCAGGATAATCTTCCCATCTGGAGATCCTTAACTACAAAGTCATTTTTTGCTGCATAACTTACTCCCAGTTTCTGGGATTAGACTGTGGATACCTTACTGATTCCTCCACAAGAAGCTGGCTTTCAAATGTCTCTTGTGCAAATGGCTTGTGTAGTCACGCGCCTTCCTTATGCCGCTACTGGGATGTGAAGGATTCTCCTAGTAACTGTTACAGTCCCTTTTGCTATTAGGAATACTGAAAATATCTTTATGGCTTTTCCTTTTTACATTTAATTTCCTTTTCATTTTCAGTGTGTGGATTGTAAAATATTTTTATGTAGCAAAGGCTTTCTTCTCCTCTGTGATTTCCTCCACTTTTTAAAGTTTATTTATTTTTATTTTTCCAATAGTTTATTGTCAAATTAGTTTCCATATAACACCCAGTGCTTCTCCCCATAAGTGACTCCCACCATGACCATCACCCCCTCCCCCTTCAGTCCATGGTTCATTTTCAGTATTCAGTAGTCTCCCTTGATCTGTGTCCCTCACTCTTCCCCGCTCTCTTTCCCCCTTCCTCTTCCCATGGTCCCCTCCCAGGTCTCTCCTGTTAGACCTATGAATGCAAACATATGGTGTCTATCCTTCTCTGCCTGGCTTATTTCGCTTAGCATGACACCCTCGAGGTCCATCCACTTTGCTACAAATGGCCAGATTTCATTCTTCCTCATTGCCATGTAGTACTCCATTGTATGTATATATATATATATATATATATATATATATATATATATATATATACCACATCTTCCTGATCCATTCATCAGGTGATGGACATTTAGGCTCTTTCCATGTTTTGGCTATTGTAGAAAGTGCTGCTATGAACATTGAGGTATTGTTTTTGAGAGAGAGCTACGCACACACAAGGGAGGGACAGAGAGAAAGGGAGAGAATCCCAAGCAGATTTAGCACTGTCAGAGTCGAGCCTGATGTGGGGCTTGATCTTATGAACCATGAGATCATGACCTGAGCCAAAATCAAGAGTCAGACGCTTAACTGACTGAGCCACCCAGATGCCCCTCTTCCACCTGTTTTTAGCTTAGAAATTTCTTCCCCTCTCAGAAGTACAATGACTATTCATCCATATTTATTTCTGGATTGTTTACGAAAACAGTTTTTATGTTTAATTCTTAAAATTTTTTGAGTTATTCATGAACATGGCATAAAGCATTTAAATGTATTTTCCCCATCCCACTTTTCCTCAACTACTCACTAAGTCAGACAACCTTCATCCTGTTGGTTTTTGGGGTTTCCTTCCCCACACATTCCATTCGTGGTGCACATGAGTTTCCGCTTCTGGACTGTCCACTTTGTTCCTCTTGAATGTCTGTGCAGGGCCCGCCCTGTGTGTTCTGTTTTCATTATTGTCACTTGAGTGTATATTTCATACTGCCCTCGCCAGTCTTCATTTTCAAAACTGTGCTGGGAACATTCACTTGTTTGTTCCTCCGTGAGAACTCTGAACCTTTCCTCGTTTCCCAACACAAACAAAAACATCACTGGAATCAAAGCTTTGATTGGAACTGTGTTAAACTGATTCGTGAATTTGGACCCAGTCGAGACCGTTTTTCCGAATTTATTATTTCCACTAAGAAACATGCCTCCCTCTGCATTTAGGTCTTCTTTCTATGACTCCATTGTTTTTGTTGCTGTTGTATTCCTAAGAAACAGAAACCGTAATTTTCTTAGGAATTGCTTAGATATTTTGGACCAGGCTGCTGCAATTGGAGGTTTTCCCACTGCGGTTTCTAACTGGTCGTTAAAATGTGGGAAAGCCCCGGACTGTGTGTGGTGATCTGGAACTCTCTTTTGCTTTCTTATAATTTGTGTTTATTTGTTGGCTTACGTAGACAATTCCGATGAACGTTTACTGATAGCATCTGCAGAGAATGCTAACTTTGTCTCCTCCTTTCTAATAGTGTTGCTTCTTATGTCTTTACTGACATTCCTGTCTTCTCGCGTTGGCCGGGATGTGTTAACAGCCTCGGCTGTCGTAGGCATTTTTTGTCTTTGCTGATTTATTGGGAACATTTGTTGTGTTGCACCATTGGATATGTTCATTTTGATTAATTTAAAATGGATATTATTTATCCTCGTTAGGAATTATCAACCCCACTTGGCTTTTATAGACTATCAGCAATGTGTAAAGTATCCTCTGATTTTAATTAAGCCATTGATGCTTTTTTTACCTGATAGTCAATTACCGGATGTGTTATAATATTAGAATGTCTTATTTAAAAAATTCTTTTAATGTTTTATTTATTTTTGAGGGAGAGAGACAGTGTAAACAGGGGAGGGGCAGAGAGAGAGGAAGACACAGAATCCCAAGCAGGCTCCAGGGTCTGAGCTGTCAGCACAGAGCCTGACGCAGGGCCCGAATCCACAAACTGTGAGATCATGACCTGAGCTGAAGTCGGACACTTAACTGACTGAGCCCCCCATGTGCCCCTAGAATGTCTTATTTTAAACCATCCCTGCATTCCTGGGATACATCTTCCTTGGTCATTGTGGAATATTTTTACACGTTGTCAAATTTGATTCATTCATATCTTGTGTAGTGTTTGTATACTTATGTCCATAGATGAGATCCGTCTGGAGCTTTTAGTGTTTAATCCATATTTTTTATCTCTTTTCATCTCTTACTCTTTCTAGAGCAGATTCTGTAATATTAGTTGGTATCAAAAGAACTCACTAGTTAAACAGTCTCAACCTAGTCTTGTCAGAAAGAAATTCTTTGAAGAAACTTCATCAGTTTCCTCTTTAACAATCTAATTTATTTTTTCTTGGGTCAATTTTGTTAATTACTCTCTTTTCAACAAAGTTATGTATTTCATTGACACTTCTAAATATGTATGCAGATATGTGTACAACTCTAAGTTTTCATGTCCTCCGTGTCTTATATCTTCTCACTTGATCTCATTTTATTTAGTGGACTTTGCTCTCTTTTTTAAAACAAGACTTCCAAGTGGTTGCCTCTAATTGTTGTTATTTGAAAGACTAAACTCTGTTACTCATTTTACTGCTTTCCAGTTTCATTAATTTCTGTTTTCATTACTATTCATACATTTTTTTCCTTTGAACGGAGATTTGCCAACATTCCCGAGATTGTAATATGCCTCTTTCTCAATGTGATTGTTTTCTAAAATAATTTGTCATTTTGATTTCATGTTCAGAAGTTATTTAGAACAGTGTTCTTAATTCTGGGGTAGATGTGACTTTGTTATTGTCACTCGTTGCCAGTTTTGTACAAAGAGAAAGTAATCCATGCCGTGTCCTTTGGCGAACACGTTGAGGTCATTCTGAGCCCTGTTTGAATCGACCCGGGTAAATATTACACGTTTGCTTCCCTACGGTAGTTCTTTCTTAACACCTTTGTACCTTGCGGACCCGGCATTACAAAATGATCATGATTTCATCACAGTAATTATTGGTGATGGTCAAAACACAAAGGATCTCCTGCCAGAAAAATTCCCCATGAGATTAAGAAAGGGGCGAGAAAATGTGATTCTGTAACAGAAGAATGAGCTCCAAAGAGAAGGTCAAGGGGCAGCGCTCGCTGCCGGGTGGGGCGGGGCGGGGCGGGGCGGTGTGAGGGTGTGAGCGGTGCAGGGCGGAGTCGGGAGGGCGGGGCGGTGCAGTGGACGTGGGTGTTCTGGCCCCAGCACCACCACCCAAGCACCGAGGGACTTTGAGTAGGCTACTAACCCTCTCTTAGCCTGATTCCTCACCTCTTCAATGCGGTTACAGTGGCGCCTGTCTCACGGGGCTCCTGTAAGACTTGAAGAAGGGAATACTTGTCAGGCCCTTGGAACTGTGCCTGCAGCCGGTACCTAATCAATGTCAGCCAGTATCTCATTTAACTCACAGAGCAGTACTCGGAAATACGTATTACTACTTTGTGTTTTACAGATTACAAGCTCAGTCTCAGAGAGGTTTAGTAATTACGGACAGACGGCCTCAAGGAAGCAGGAGCCTAGGCTTCCTGGGTGGAAGCCCGTGACCTCTTTGCAGCAGAACCAAAGACTTGTTGATGGAGAGCGCAGGGCAGTGTCCCCAAAGCTTAGAGTCCTGGGATGGGAAGCCAGGCCGGTGGGGGGGGGCGGTCCTCTTCCCAATCTCTGGGTGCAGGAAAGCACTTACTTTCTGTGAGCTTCTGATCTATGACGACCTTCTGGGCTTCCAGCCCTGGAAGAAAAGAGAGCTTGATTTTTTAAAGACTGTAAGGAGAAACTCCTTCATCTGCGTGAAAGCGATTTCAAGCCCCGCAACATTCTCTCTCCTGCTAAGAATGGTCTTTTATGCTTCAGGGACATGGAAATCACACCTCTCCTCTTTGAAATGAAGAGTCTCATCTTGGGCTTGACCAGCTGCTTTCTGCAGCCAGGGAATACGTTCAGCTCAGGGTGGGGGCAGCTGGGGGAGGCCCTCCTTTGAAGGGAGACAGGAAACAAGAGAAGTGGAGACTGTCACTTGCAGCCTCACTTCTGAGCTGCTCACAGGCTGATGTCCCCGCTGCCTCCGCTGACATTCAGGGATGCGAATCTTCTCTTGGATAATTCAGGCTTTTCAGACGGGGCAGTTCGAGTCCTGCTCGCTTCTGGATTCAGCTGTAATTCATAGCCTGCCTCTTTAACAGCAGGCAATGCCCGCAAATTGTGACAATTTGAGTTTATTTGGTGACCGCCAGCGGCTGTGGTCACGGTACTGTCCTGCCAGGCTCCTCAAAGTGTGGCCCCTACCCAGACCAATTCCTCCTGAATCTGAAATTCTGGGATGCAGCTCAGCGATCTGTGTTTTAACGGGCCCTCCAGGGGCACCTGATGCCTGGTCAAGTGCTTGAACTCAGAGCAAGGACCCCGAGACCAACACCCAGGTTAGGATCTCAGCTCCTCTGCTTACTAGCTGTGTGACTTTGGGCAGGTTACTCACCCTCTCTGTGCCTCTTTGTTAGTAAAATGAGGATAAAAGGTACACAACTCAGAGTTGTGGGAGAATTTATGGTCCCAGGATGATTCAGCCGGGCACGTAGGAGTCAGTCCTTCAGTATTAGCTCTGCGTAGTTACCCTGTATGCGGGACACTGGGCACACCACCTCCTTGCTGTGAGCCTTCAGAGTTGCCTGTTCTCATGTCACTCTTCCCCAGACAGTCCCCTCAGACACTCTCTTTGTCCTGTTTCAGAGTCCAGGGGTCCTTCCCCTGCTGGCCTTTCCCAGGCACTGAGGTGAGAGCTGTCGTCTTTGAACCATCCTGGGTCTGACCGTGGCATCGGTGACCCTGAGATGCTCCCTAAATGTGGAAGGAGTGCACAGACCTTCCGTGAGCCTGGAATGATGAATACCCCAACTCATGAATTTTCTGATGCTCCCTCACTTCCGTGAATGCACAGACCCCATGCCACCTGCTGAGAAATAAATGCGTGGGCAAGACTGAGGCCACGGAGCACTGGGAGTGCTATGACTTTGGGCAAGTGGCCTCTCCCGACCCGAGCTCCTCATCACTGAGAATGGGACTTGTGCTGAAGTCCCCGGCCCTGTCTGCTTGAGCTTCTGGTCTGATGGCCGGAGCAGTGTGGTGATGCACGTCCCTGGCCTGGGGCACCTGAGCCCCTCAGTCAGCTCAGCTGGTGTCTCACTCTGCAGGCAAGGAAGGTTGAAGTGATACAGAGATAAATTTAATAGTTCTTGAAGCCATGTCATCTGGAATCTTCAAGAAAGTCTTTGAAGCTTGCCTGAACTTTGCCGTCTTGTCTTCAAGACAGCCGTGGGGGAAGCGAGTAGTTGAGTCGCCCTGGGTGCTGGCACGGAGTGGGTGTTGCAAGGCAGAGAATTCCTGAGTCCACGTGGGGAAGCTGAGTGGCCCTGGAGATGGCTTGGCTAAGCGGCTCCCGCCCTCGGACCCCTGCGGCCCTGACCACCAGTCTGGAGTTGACTTGAGTAAAACTTGAAGGCAGAGGCATTCGGCAGAGGTCATGCCCAGAGCAAGGTCTGTCTGCATCATCAAACCTGGGCCCGGAGCTCCAAGAGTTGACCTTTGTCGAGGGACCCTCCGTTCTTGGCTCAGTCCGCGTGTTAGCTCATGGGGTCCGTGCAGCGACCCTGTGAATTAGGCACCATCTATAGCCTCATCCCCATCTCACAGGCGAGAACACTGAGCCACAGTGTGAGATCAACAAATGTGCTTCAAGGTCACCAGGACAGCAGACGGCAGAGCTGGGTTTGAACACAGGGTGCTAGAATCCCCCCTGCTGTTGCCATTCCGGCCGTGGCCTTCCAGGCAGATCCCAGCTCAACACACGCACTTGGATCAAAATGCTCCCAGCCCGAGGCCAGCCCTTACCTAAGGATGCAGATCAGAGACACATCTATCAAGTCCTGTAGTAATGAATGCTTTGAAGCAGAACAAAGCAGGAGGGAGGGAGAGGGCGGCGAAGCAGGCTACGTCAGACAGGGTGGCTGGTAGGGGGAGGCCCCTGGGCTGAGATGAGCAGGAAGCAGGGGAGTAGCTGAGGCAGGTCCCTGGGAAGCATGTCGTACCCCTTCCCCAGAGATGTCTCTGCCAGAACCCTTTCCGAACCTGGTTTTTCCCCTCTCCCTGCTGCTCCTGCCCGTCTTCCTCCAAGTCTCTGTCTCCAGCCTCTTTCTCCCTTTCTCTCACCCATACCCCCAATTCAAGCCCTGCTCCTTCTTCCTCTGGACCACTGCAGGTGACTCGAATCTATAATCTCAAATCAAACCAGTATTTACTGAGTGTCCACAATGCACCAGACCCCCCAGACCTAAGGCAGGCAAAGTCCCTGCCCGCAAAGAGCTCGCTGCTGGAGGGGCGGGTGGACAGGACAGCAGACAGTGGGGCCCATGGAGGGACCCCAAGGATGAAAGATCAGGGCAGCAGTCCCAGCACTAGAGGAGGCCCAGGGAAGCCTGTAGGAAAAGGTGATGTCCACGCTGAGGGTTAGGGGACCGCTGGTAGCCAGGTGGAAGGGAAGCACCATCCCAGGCCGAGCAAACAGCCGGTGCAAAAACCAAAGACAAGAAGATGGAGAGCTAGGCCCGTGAGAAAACCGAATGTGGCTCAGCGAGCGCCGGGGAGGCCACAAGAGATGAGGGGGACAGGTCAGTGGGGCCCACACTCCCATTCTCCCTGCCCCTGCATGCTCTTGTCATTTCGGTCCTGCCCGACACACCACCTTTCCTCTGGTGGTGCTTTGGTGGGGTTGCACCAGGCCCCTCAGCGGAAGGGCACAGAGCATGGCGGAAAATGATCCAACTTGGAATTCAGAACGTTGCAGGTTTCCTACCTCTGCTACCTACCAGCTGTGTACCTTGAACAAGTTCCCGCAGTTCTGTGTCCCAGTTTCTGGACCTGTAAAATGGGCACAAGAATGCATACTAGATGGCGTTAACGTAACCATTGAAAGACATGCTGTATGCAAAGTGCTTATCCCTGAATTCTGTAACACTTGCCACCTGGCCGAGCAGTGGATCCCAGTGTCCACCAGATGAAGCCCATTTCCTCAGTCTGGCATTCAAGGCCCCTGGATTTGGGCCCGGTGTCCAGTCCTAATGCATCTAATCTCTAGCACCATTCACCTATCCACGCCTTCCCAAGTGCCCCGTCTCTCCCGCCATCCTCTCTCCCCGGTATCATTTATTCCATCTTACCTCTTTCAATCCACATCTCTTAACCTTTAAGAAAGGCCCAACTCCAGCAGTTACAAACTCCAGAAAAGAAATATAATTTAACAGCCTTTCTGAAAATAGAAAGAAGCTAAACACCACTTGAACTTGGCCTGATGCGCCCAACAAAAGCTTTTCACTCGCTCTGTTGAATTCTCATAATAGCGTTTTCCGGGCCTTCGGTCTGCTAGGGCAGCATCAGGAGGTGCCATTTCTTATTGCTTCCCTCTGAGTTCACATTGACTGTAATCTCTTGAGGGGCCGAGCCTCTATCTTTTGGTTTCACCTTTCTCTCCCTGCACAGCCTGGTAGGGAGTAGACATCACTAATATTGTTGACTGACTGAAAACGCATTTCATCAGTGGCTAAGTAGCCTCTTTTACTAGCTGACTTTGAGGGCACTAGCGGGGCTGGTGAAGCCAGAGATTGTTTTCCAGGCACAAGGGCCTCTTCTGTTTCTTCAGTGCCCGTCTGTTTAATGGAGGCGGAGAGACTTGGCAGGTGCGGGGCCCCAGGGAGATGCAAACCCAGACACTGTGCTTACATAATTAGATGAGGCAGATGTTGCTTCTGGCAGATGTCAGGTCCTACTATTGGAACAGTAAGACTCGTCTCCTATGTAACCTGACGTCTGAGCTTCTCAAACGGCCCTAGCAGATAACGGTTCCTCTCTGTGCTTTGAACACTGAGAGGAGACTATCACCCTGTTAGCCTGAGCCCCTGCCCAGGAGAGTTTGGTGGGGAACATAGCAGTGATCTGAAAGAAATCATCCCTCCTCATCTCACACACACACACACACACACACACACACACACACACACACACCTATCTGTCAGGCCTGGTGTGTGACTGAGCACCTCCTGAGACATTCATGTTGTTCAGGCCCAGGACAGTTGGGTTGTGTGCCTGAATCACAGCAAAGGAAACTGAGCATATAGACCAGGGGATGCAGCACCCAGAATCACAATGCAGTGCACAAAACTCCAGAAAAGTATCCCCCCAAAAATTACTCCTATCTCAACCTCATACTTGATGTAAAACAAATTTTTGATTATTTTAGTCAAAACACTACATGGAAATTGTTTAATACGGAATCCAATATTTCTAAAAACACTTGTAGGGAGGGGCAGGAGTCCATTACTTCACCCGTTTGAGCCTCTTACAGTTCTTTTAGCTGTTATTTAATAATTCCCCCATATTTTAAAATAATTTAAGCTAGTTTCTTATAATAAGGCTGTATCTATGCACCTACGTATAATCATTATCTAAATATAAATGATTAATTGTAACACTACTTCTATCATTAGTTTTAGACATTTTCACTGATGTTCTGTTGTAATAGCTGAGGTCCAAGCATGCTTACACCACTCTCTCTCCCCTCCCCTTTCTCTGTTCTACCAATACGGCTACAGCACAATCTTTTATTAATCACTAATTAATACTTATATTATTATGATTATGTACTCCGATTGCTTTCCTTTTTCATTCAACTTTTTGTTTCTCCTGGAGTTAGCGATACCTTTGTTGTTATTTCTCACTTGCTTAGTTTTCTTTGTACCTACAGCTGATTTTTTTCACATGCTTTAATCCTAAGCATTCAACAATAAATTTGCAAAATGCTAAAATATATCGCAAATGTTCTACCAATTCTATTTCTGTACCTCAGTCTACTGGTCTGTTATTTTAACCTAAACTAGTGTCTCTAGTCCTGGTGCAGACTTGTCCTGCGGGGTTTCCTGTGTCTCTCTGGCAGGTAAGATCCGCTGTTTCCTGCATACCATGTCTTCCTCTTCTTGGTTTATTCCCTTTTTTTTCCTGAGTCACCTCCTCTACTACTTTCCTAAGAAAACCTGAGGGAAGGGAAATCTTTTGAGACTTTCCACATCTGAGTATCATTCTATACATATACCCAGTGCAGAGTTGGGTTGGATGAAGAACTCTTGGATGAGTATAATTTTCCTCAGAATTTTGAAGGGATTGTTCTATTGTCCTCAGGTATCTGGCAGTGCTGATGAGAAATCTGAGACTTTCTTATTTTGCTCACTTTGTAAGTAAACTATTGTTTATCTCTAGAAGCTTCTAGAATATTATTTTTTGTTTTAGAATTTTACAGTTTATATCTTTTGGTGTGGTTCTTTTTCCTTCATTGTGCAGAGTTCTCAGTAACCTCTGCCCATCTACAGACTTATGTCCTTTTTCTGGGACATTTTCATATGTCACTTCCTTTACAATTTTTTCCCTTCTATATTTCTATTTTCTCTTTCTCGAAATCCTTATAGTCAGTCATAGACTGACCTACTCATTCTTTTTTTTTTAGTCTTGTTTTCCTCTCCTCCATATGTCTCTTATCTGGTTCTTTATGGGAGATTTTCTCAGATTTATCAGGAATTATTGATGGGGCTTTTGCCCCTACATTTCATCCTGCTACCACATTTCTTGTTTTTACTCCAGATTTCTTTCTTTTTGTTGGTTTCTTTCAGCCTTTCTCCTTCATGTTGGAGACCTCAAATGTCTGGTGCTCCTACACATAGTTCAAGCGGGCAGGGCAGAAGCTCTGGGAGAGGGACAGGGCCTCACCTGGGAGATGAGACTCTGAGCCGAATTTTTGTCAGGAGGTCCTCGGAAGGCAGCGTGGGCGCCTTTTCATGTTGGAGGGTGGTTTCTCTTCACAGAACAGGAGGTGCCTGGGTGCAGGAACAGGTCAGATGCACGTGACTGGGGGCTTTGAGGTTTATTTACTAGTTTTCAGCTTCATGTTTCCTTACTGTGCCTGGTATGTCCATGCCTGAAGTCACCATGATCCCACTGATGATGAGAATGAGCCAGTCCTCGTGGGGAAGGGAGCTGACTGGCTGCAAGGTGAGGGCAGTCCTGTACACTTTCACCCAGTCTCACCCGCCCTCAGTGGTCCCTTGTACCATGCATCAGGGGTTTCGCTTACCTTTGGCGTCCCCTGGGGGCTCAGATTCCCCTTTACCCACTTTGCTGTCCCCACCTTGCCCACCATTGCCACTACTGCTGTCTCGTTCTCACCATTAATACCTTTGTATTCCTGATGGTCGTTCTCAGGAATCAGAGAAGATAATGGGCGATCTGCCTTGTTTATCAGATAATTTCCATGCCTCTTTTTTTTAATCCTTCACTACCCAAAACAGAAAAGGCACCGAGGAGACTTCAAATAAATTGATTTTCGAATGATCAAATTGTAAAATGCTAGACTGGGAAACAGTCTAAGGAAAGCCTACGGTATTCATACCATAATGGAGGACTGAGGCTCAAATAGCACCCAGCCTCCTACTGAACGCTTCTAGTAACAAAGCTTTCACTGCTTCTGGAACAGAGGTTCGTAGGAGGAGCTGGTATGCATCAGAGTGTCCTAGGATACTTATTTTAAAATGTTTGGCTTGAGCCCAACCTAAGACTTCCTGAATTAGAATCTTTAGAGAACGTTTGATGGGCTTGGAAAGGTTAATACCTACCCATATTCGTTTGGAACCTTTAGAAATGAAGGGTGAACCTGCTCTCATTGGGGTTCAACACAAGCCTGGATACATGAGCAGCAAGCCAGGCTGTCATGTTCCCTGAGGAAGCATGGAGGTTTACAGAGTTGACACCTTGTCACCTAGGGGTGCTGAGTCCTCATCCACGAGAAGGACCAGAAAGAGGCTCACTCCCTGTGTATACAAGCTCTTACTAGGTTAGCTCCACCCTGCCAGCCAGTATGGACCAATGGCTGCCAACCAACAACCCAGTAACTGCGGTGGGGATGAGGAAGGGGCAGGGCAGAAGGCCAGGAGTTTGTAGGCAAAGTCCTTCTTGATGCAGCCCAGAAGAGTGGAGAGCAAGGGTGCCCTGGACCCCACCCAGTCTAGGTCTAAGCAGATGTAGTTTTAAACGAGTTTTCCAACAGGACAGCTGTGTTAGAACCCCACATCACTGGCCTGGTGCTCTGAGTTGTATGAAATAGTAACTATAATAAACACGTGTGTGTGTGTTACTGAGAACTGGGCACCAGGCCTAGCACTTTACAGTCTATTTAATTGTCATAACAGCCTGTGATGTAGGGTTTATTATCCTTATTTTACTGATAAAGAAAGTAAGGATTGTGGAAGTTCAATATCATGTCCACACTTACAAAAGGGAATACCCCTGGGGGGTGAAGTCAAAGCCAGATGGGCATGGCACTTAATGCCTGCACCTCGGCTTACCTGGGCTCCCGGTCTGCTTCAGCTCTTTAAGTGACAGGGTACGCGGGGCTCTGGGACAGGCCTAGTGGTGCAGTGGGGCCTCTAGTCGCTGCCCAGCAGTCATACATGGGCAGAGCACCTTTCCTCTCTGAGCTTTTGTTCTCTACCTCTATGCCTGTGGCCAGGGCACAAGTAGTTTTGTGGGCATGTGGGCAAGACAGAAGCATTCAAAGCTTAAGTGCTGCCCCGCCCTGCCAAGTCCCTACACAAGGGTAACTGATACGTGCCCCGAACGACCCTGAAAATAGGATTGAAGAATTTAAGTAATGTAACTTGTGAATCATGGAGACTTGCTTAAAGAACAGCAAAACCATCAATGCGTTTGATTGTAGGGCTTTTGGAAAGCATCTTTCAATGGAGGAGTTAGAGCTTGCTAGAGTTCTAGGACATTTGGATCATACAGCCCTTGAGTAGAAATTGACCGTAGCAGAAACTGACCTGACCCCTTCTGGAATGCAGAAATCTCCTCGTAAACAACTCTGACTTTGTCACAGTGGCTGTTTGTCACTTAACCAAGTACTCACTCCACAGAAGGAACTTTACCATGTACTGAATTTTACAGATGGGCAAACTGAAGTGAATCTATTGCCACACAGTCGGTAAGTGTCAGGACCCAACCCCAGGCAGTTTGGTTTTAGATTAAGTTCCTGACTTTTCTAGCACAGAGAGCTTTATGAGCGCTACCTGGAGCTTGGAAACCAGAGCCCCTCTGTACCTCTCTGCCTTCTAATCACGGGCTCACCCCTGCTATTTTGTAGCTGCTTCAATCTACAACCATTCACCCAAATGTTAAATAAATCCATTGTAAACTTCCTGTCCCTTCTGACAAATTTACTTTACAAGTTTTTTTTGTGTGTGGGTTATTTTTTTAAGACTCCTAATTAAAATTTTACATATCTTCTCTTCTCATTGGGAACAATGGAAAGCATTTACAAAATTTGGTTTCTGGCACCTTTAGCTTATTTCCTAAAAACAAGTGCATATGTTTTAGATAAATGAAAGTTCTCAAAAAACCCAAATACCAAAATACCATTTTTTTAAAGCCAAATTTTACTGAGCCCGTAATTACATTTTGACATTTCCCTCCCAAGGCTGTGTGGAGCCTGGCAAATGTTAAGTCCTCAGAACCAAATCAGACCACTGTGGATTGGTTTTTACTATATTTTTCTCTTCCTAAGTTGTGTGTTTTGAGACTGATGATATTTTAAAAACAAAAAGGAGAATTCCCTATTCCAAAATGATTCTAAGAGCAAAATAAATGTCTCCCCCAAATTCCAGAACATGACAGTGGAGATGAGGAAACTGATTCACTGTAATAAGAGACAAGAGTGGCCATGATTTTTGAAAATGGAGTTTGTCCACAGTCCACTAGCATTTCACATAAAGGTGAGGAAGGAGGGAAGCAAGAAGCAGTGGGTATCGGTCTCAGAGCCGTCCTGGGAAAAGCGGTGGTAGGAGAGTACTTGGAATTCATAGCCTCTGTGGCTGTGACACTGGGGCAGGGTCGGGATGGAGAAGCTGAGGAGCTTTGGGGGCTCAGTCACCCAAATTCGCTTGTTTCTGTTGCCTCCTACCCTCCCCCAGTCGCAAGGCCAGAGCATGTCCCCAGTGCCTAGAACACTACCTGCGAAGGGGTGCAGGAGAAGTCACCTGTCTTTACCCTCCCAAGTTCCAGTCAGTCCGACCCAAGTTCACACTCATGGGGGCCAACAAGAGTCTCCTGGGAATGGCTTCCTTGAACATTTGCTTCCTCCCCAGGGTTGTACGAAGGCCTCAGGGTTGACAGGTGTTCTGCCGTTTCTCCTAGTGGTTCCTCAGTGGATCCTTCTGTCTGGGAGGGAGTCATCTGGGTAAATTATGCTTGGCCAGCCTCCTGCTCTGTCCAGCATGCCCTGCGGTAGCAGGTGGCTCTGCTGGCAATAGATGTCCTCCCTCTGGTCAGCCAGGCTGAAGGACCCTTGCTGTTGTTTGCAGCTGTGACTCTCAGGGTCCAGTCTCCTCATATGTCCCTGTAGACATCCCCTACCTGAGGTCCTGCCATTTCCACGGAGCTTTAGACAAGACAGGGACAGTTTTTTTTAAATAGTTTATTGTCAGATTGGTTTCCATACAACACCCAGTGCTCTTCCCCACAAATGCCCTCCTCCATCACCACCACCTCTTTTCCTCCCTCCCCCTTCCCCTTCAACCCTCAGTTCATTTTCAGCATTCAATAGTCTCTCAAGTTTTGCATCCCTCTCTCTCCCCAACTCTCTTTCCCTCTTCCCCTCCCCCTGGTCCTCCATTAGCTTTCTCGACAGGGAGAGTTTTAAGCTCATCACAGAAACTCTACACCCTTGGCTTCCTTCTCAGTCGTAAAGACTCTGATCACTCCTCTCCTTTCTCTTAGTCTTTCCTCTCAAACAGCACCTGAAGTTCTGGTTCCTACCTATTCTTTCCTTGGAAAGCCTTGAATGGCTCAGAGCCTGGATCACAAAAGAACAAATCTGAGGGTTAGGAAAATGCTCACCGTTTTTCCATTAGGAATGAATGACATATTTCTCCAAAGCGAAAACATACATTCTACCTGTGCTTTTGTATCCTGGTAGTTTAACCCCTCAACAATTCTTGTTTAACTCCTCTTCAGCACACATTCTGGCAGCTAAGTTTACGAAGAGTTACTCAGGAGTCTGAGGACACTTCACCAAAAGAGGGCTACGGGTGCTGGTTATTGGAAGAAAAGTCACATCAGGTCTGTCCTCCCCACCCCACTCCCTGCCAAAGAACCCATCACAACAGGAGACCTTAAACAATAGATGTTCCGTGGACGTGGGCTCCAGCATCGCCCACTCACTGGCGGCCCTGGGGCGTCCTCAAGTGCTACTCCCTGTCCCACTCAGGCGATGAGACAGGGAAAACCTGTGGGAGTAGTCAAGCTTGGGTGCTCAGGGAAGGCTTCTTTGAGAGGTGGCATTGTGGGTGACTGGTCAGAAGGAGCAAGCTTATGGAGATGAGGAAGAGGTCAAGGCCAAACTATAGTCAAGGCACGGATGAGTGTGGCAGATTTAGGAAGAGAAAACATGGCTGGGTGCTGGAGTAAACTAGAAGAGTGCTATGAAACAGAGGTCAAAGAAACAGGGGCCAGATACAGAGAGGAAAATGGCCTAAAATTTTTCTTCCAAAAACAAACAAACTTTTGCTTTTTTCCATGATTAATCCTCCCACCTTAAGCCACCAAGAAACAGACAAAATATATGAAACAACAGTTTCTTAAACTGGATGGCTTTCAGGGCAAGACAGCAATCCTGAGAGAAGGGAAACAAATAAAGTAGTCCCTACAACTGCCCCCATGGCAGGTTTGGCAGGAAAAATGCGGGGAAGGACAGAGCTGCAGAGAGAAGGAGAAAACCAAGAGACAGAATGAACTCTGCATGTCAGCAAAGAGGTCTTCTCTAGTCTTTTGTTGAATAAAATGCATCAGAAAAAAGTTAACCTGAAGCAGGAGGAGAAAGATCAGGAAAAAGTAAGCCAAATAATAGCAGGAGTTCACACACATCTAGAAGTGTTCCAATTAGCCAAGGTGGAAAGACCTCCTAGTATATGGTCATTGAGTAGAGTTCTTATTAGGATTTATCCTCAATGGTGGGGCATGTTATCTTGGAATAAAGAGTGTTCAGGACTCCCTTTAGAAGGCTAAAAAATGTCTAAATGAACAAACTGATTTCGAGAACCTTGACCAGGATCCAAGAACAAAGCTGGATACTACTTAAATGGAATACAGCAAAAACCTACAAGAAGCTACAAAAATCTACAAGAATATAAAATTCACAATGACTGACATCCAGCAAAAAAATCACCAGTCATACAACTAAGCAAGAAAACAGAGCCCATAATTATGAGGTAAAGTAACTAATATAAACAGAAGCAGAAATTTCAAAGATGATAACACTGGCAGATTAGGGTGCTGAAACAGCTTCTTTAGATAAATTCCAGGTGTAATAGAAGGAAGGAGAGAGCACAGAGATGAAAAGAAGAATAGAGCGTGCAAAGACCTGAGCCAAACTTCTAGGGTTGAAAAATGCAACACTTAGTATGAAAAGCACAAATGGGATTAACAGTAAATTAGACATTGTGGAGGAAGGCATCAGCAAACTTCAAGACGAGTCAAAGAAACTATCCAGCATAAACCACAGAAAGAAATAAGATTGAGAACATTCAATCTGATACGGGCATCTACAAAAGACCTAAACACCTACAGCTACCATCACACTTCATGGTGAAAGATTAAATGGCTTTCCCCAGGACTGGAACAAAGTGAGGATATCATCTCTCATTAGTAATTTCAACATTGAACTGAAGATTCTATTCAGTGCGATAAAGTATGAAATACAAATAAAATGTATCCTGTTTACAAAGGAAGATTTAAAACTGCCTTGATATACAGAAGACATGTTTACTTACGTAGGAAATCCCAAAGATTTAACAGAAAAAGTTGATAGATTTAATAACTAAGTCTGTCCAGGTCACAATATATAAAGTCAATTGAAAAAAATTACTTGTATTTCTATAGGTAGCAATGAACAATTGGAAATTAAAAAGATAATATCACTTGCAGTAGTGTTAAAATATGAAACACTTAGGGATACATTTATCGAATATGTATATGGCTATACTCTAAAAACTCTAAAACAGTTGAAAGAAATTAAAGGCCTAAGAAACATATATACCATATTCATGGACTAAAAAACAATATGGTTAAAATGTCAGTACTCAAACTCATCAGTAATTCCAGTGTGATTCTAATGAAAATCATTTGTCATCCTTATTTTTAGTAGAAAACAGAGTAAGCTGATTCTAAAATTTATATAAATATCAAAGGTCCTAGAATAGCCAAAGTAATTTTGAAAAAGAACAAAATTGGAGGTCTTGTACCATCTGATTTTAAGACTTACTACAAAACTACAATGTGGGGGCGCCAGGGTGGCTCAATTGGTTAAGCATCTGACTCTTGATTTCAGCTCAGGTCATGATCTCATGGTCGTGAGATCGAGCCCCGAGTTGTGTTCTGTACTGAATGTGGAGCCTGCTTAAGATTCTCTCTCTCCCTCTCTCTCTCTCTCTCTCTCCCTCTCTTTCTCTCTCTCTCCCTCAGCCTCTCTCCCCTGCTCATACTTTCTCTCTCTTTCTCTCAAAATAAAACAAAAACAAAAGTACAATGTGGTATGGCAAAACCATAGACAATAGATCAATGGAACAGATCAGAGAGGTCCGAACTAGATCCAAACATAGATAGCCAATGGATATCCAACCAAGGTGTGAAGGTAATCCTAAGTGGACAGAATAATCTTTTAAGGAAGTGGTGCCGGAACAATTGATATCCAAATAGGAAAAGGTGGAAGTAGAAGATGGACTTAAACTTGTTTAGCAATGACAGAGGTTGGAAGGTGGTCTGGGTTCTCTGGCTTTCCCCTCCTCTCCCTCAGAGAGATTCCACTAGATGAAAATCCGTGGGGCAACATGGCCGTGTGTCTCTGGGGTTGCACATCGCCTTAAAACTTACTTGTCTATGAAATGCACACTTTTTAAACCACACTTTGCTTCAAGTAAACATGATGCTTTCCACTAGAAGGGCTCAGCTTTGGGAAATGCCACCTAGTGAATGGCCCATTACCCAAACTCCAGATCCTATCCTCACTCATTAAAAAGTAAAAACCAAAAAACAAATATAAAAACAGCAGGAAATCTATTGCTTCAAAAATCATGCCATGGCATCACTCCAAATATTTATTTAGAAGCTGATATATCTAGACAGAACAACAGAGCTGGCTTAGCCGGTATTCTCAGTGGACTGATGAGGAGACCACGGCCAGAGGGGATGACTTGCTCAAGGATGCGCCACTAATAAGTAACAGTAATGACGGTGATAATATCAAACATGTACACAACACAAACTCCACGACAAACATAGTCTAGGCGCTTTATACATATTGACCTATTTAATCACAATGACCCTGCCAAGGAAGTACAATTGATTGGCATCAATCCCATTTTGCAGATGAGGAAACTGAGGCACAGGGTATTTAAGTAGCCTTACTCAAGGTTTCTCTGCCAATGAGCAGCAGAGCTGGGACAGGAGCACAGTCATCCTGGTTTCAGAGTTTATGTCCTCTATCGTTAACCCACCACCTTCCTAAGGGAGTCAGGGTCTCTGGCTCAGGGCAGCCAGACCCCTCGGCCTGAGACTCCCAGCCCCCACACGAAGGGCCGAGACCCCAGGCCTGCAGATGCTCTTGAGTGCAGTCAATGTGTATTCACTAATGATAACTCAGCCGGCAGGTGTCAAGACAGGCCCTAGGGGGAGGCTTGCAAGGAAGAAGCAAGGCTTTACCAGGCCGGCCAAAGGAAGTCAGAGGGTTTCCAGGCAATGGGAACAGCATGTGCAAAGGCTCGGAGGTGTCAGAGAGCAGTTCTTTGAGAGAGCTGGGGATGGGAAGGGACCCAGGAAGGAGCAGAGGTGACCGTGGTGGCCACATGGAGCACCTTGAATTGCCAATCTAGACTGCATGAGCTTTATTCTAGTAGTTTCTTTCCATGGCGGGTGGCCTCTCCTTAGACTCCTGGACACAGGCTACCCTGACACTGGCTGGGTCTGCACTGGCCCAACCAGCCCTTTCTCTCAGACACAGCCGCCCACCTGCTCACTTGAATCACACACAGCCTAGAAGTAGGGACCCCCCCCCCCCCACAGTGCTGAGTGGCTGGTGACAAGAAGCAGTGCCAGCAAATGGCCTTTGGCTTGAAAGCTCTGCGCTTTCTTTGGCTTTGGTCTTGTAACACTTCAGGTATTTGAAAGACCGGAAGAAAAGGTGAAGTTCTGAAAAAGACCCGTCATCTTCATGAAATACAAGAACACTGAGCACAGCCTCTGCTTATCAGAGTGTGACGGGTGCCAGATGGGCTGGGACGCCTTGGCCACAGCTTTATGAAAAGGGGGCATGACAGAGGCAAGAAAGCCATGGCAGAGACTGTGTGAGAGAAGCCAAGTGCAGACCTCCCCATCTGCTACTCGGTTCCTGCTGTTACTGGCCTCAGACCAGCCCTGTCCTTCAGGACACGTCCGTGGGCAGAATGAATATGCTGTGAATGAGTTAGCGGAAGGAAGTCCTGGCATCGCTTGGGAAGTCCAGCCTCAGACCCTGTGTGTGCAGAGAGTCAAGGGCACTCAGAGACACAGGGATGGAGGTGTCTACCCTGATGCAGTGTAGCCTCGCAGCTCACAGATAAGGAGACGGCACCCTTTAGATGGAGGGGCGCTATGCCTCTTCTCCGTGGGCTCAGCGAAGGGCCACCAAGGCTGTCTGTGACCAGGGCAGAGGTACCAGATGGCTGGACAGAGGCCCCAGAGGGAGGAGGAGGAGGAGCAGTGGCTAGTAAATTACATGGGGGCCTGAGAGCAGCTTTGCTGGTCCTCAACTCCGAGACTTCCTGCTTGGGTCTGAGACATGAGTTCCATGCACTCATCCAAGACACCAAATCATAGACTTGGGCAGCAGATCTAACCTCAGCCCACTATTTGATTAGGATGGGCCCCCATACTGGCTCAGGGACTTCATTCCCACAGCAAAGGGAAAAGAGAAACATCTTTTAGTGCCCAAATACGTACCAGGCCCACACTCAGGATATCACCTCTATCACCCTCATAGCAACCCTGCGAAGTAAGTGTTCATTACCATCCTCATCTTCTGGCCGAGACAACTGTGGTTCCAAAGAGAATAAGTCATTTGCTCAAAGCTCCATAGCTTGTAAATCAAAGAATCTGAATTTGAACTAGGGTCTAAATTCCAAAGCTGAATGGAGTTATGAAAGGCAGAGACTGACATCCAAGGCCACAGAGCTCTTGCTAACTGGGGCTGGTCTCTGACCACTAACAATCATGCCTCACACTGTACATTTGCCCCAAATGGAGGCCAGCAACAGGACAGTGCCATTCACAACAATGTCCTTATGCCTTTGTTGGTTGGTGTTTCAAATTTGTATTTAAATTCTAGTTAGTTAACATATAGTGTAATATTGATTTTGGGAGTAAAATTTAGTGATTCGTCACTTATATGTAACACCCAGTGCTCAGAGATCAAGTGCCCTCCTTAATGCCCGTCCCCCATTTAGCCCATCCCCCTCTACCCCCATCATTCCTCAGCTAGTTCTCCATAGTGAAGAGTCTCTTATGATTTGCTTCCCTCTCTCTCTTTTTTTCTCTCCCCTATGTTCACCTGTTTTATTTCTTAATTTCCACCTATGAGTGAAATCATGTGTATCTGTCTTTGACTGACTTATTTCGCTTAGCATACACACTCTGCTCCATCCACATCATTGCAAATGGCAAGGTTTCGTTCTTTTTGATCTCTGAGTAGGATTCCATTGTATATATGAACCACATCTTCTTTATCTGTTCACCAGTTGGTGGACATTTGGGGTCTTTCCATACTTTGGTTATTGTCGATAGCACTGCTATAAACATTGGGATGCACGTGTCCCTTCGAATCAGCATTTTTATATCCTTTGGATAAATACCTAGTAGAGTAATTGCTGAGTCATAGGGTAGTTCATTTTTAGCTTTTTGAGGAACCTCCATACTGTTTTCCAGAGTGGCTACGCCACTTTGCCTTCCCACCAGCCATACAAAAGGGCTCCCCTTACTCCACATTCTTGCCAGCATCTGTTGTTTCCTAAGTAGTTGATTGTAGCCATTCTGACAGGTGTGAGGTGGCATCTCATTGTAGTTTTGATTTGTATTTCCCTGATGATGAGCAGTGTTGAACATCTTTTCATGTGTCTGTTAGCCATCTGGATGTCTTCTTTGGAAAAGTATTTTTTCATGTCTTCTGCCCATTTCTTCACTGGATTATTTGCTTTTGGGGTATTGAGTTTGATAAGGTCTTTATAAATTTTGGATACTAATCCTTTATCCATATGTCGTTTGCATATATCTTCTCTAATTCCATAGGTTGCCTGATAGTTTAAAGCCTTAGAACAAGCCCCATCTGTCCTCCTTTCTGGAGTTGCACTTAGAGGACACTGTCTGATGGCGGATGACCCCCAGCGGGGGGTGTGGAGGGGGGAGCAGACAGAGCCAGGGTGTGAATGGATCTGAACAATGAGACTCAGAAACCAGAACGACTCTGCTAGAACCACAGAAGGCTGACAAAGGGGGTTAATAATGGGCTTCAAGTCCAGGGAGCTTTATTTAGAAAAGAATGGCGGTGACCTAATTCCCGGGCAAAGAGAAGGACAGTCTCTGTACATGGCGAGGCAGGGACGTGGGGTCGGCCTCAGCAAAGGAGTGCCCTGTGTGTCCATGAGAAGAGGGAAGGGGTTGAGTACACGCCGGGCACCATGCTGCCCGGGATTCGTCCCAGATTGGCCGTTTATAAGACACGTGGCTGTGAGTGCATCACGTGACTTCTCCATGCCTCAGTTTCCACTGTGAAATGCAGATGAAGGCAGGGGTGTTGTGAGGATGAGATGGAGTTACTGTGTATCAGGCACCCAGCAAATTCCAATGTGCTTGGTGCCAGTCTCTTCCTGTGGGTCGGCCCGGGAAGGTCCTCTGCAGGTCAACCACCTGTAAAACCTGCATGGATTTCTCTCTCTAAAATGGAGAAGGGACCATCTTGATTTTATGGAAGATTTTGCTACTGGTCTCTCCACCTCAGTACCCTTATCAGTAAAATGGGAATAAGAGCTTCTGACCTTACTTCCCCATAAGATTGCCTGAGAACTAAGCAAGGCAGAGGACAGCCGAACCCTCTGAAAGCAGAAAGATGTTGTAGGGAAAGGGGCGGGGACCCAGCACTGCTTGGAAAGCAGCCACGGGTCACTGCTGAGGTCCTTCACTCACACCAGCTGGTTGAGAGGTCAGGGTAAGTGTGCCCTGGGGAGGTAATCTCAGTATTGTTTCCCGCACAGGACAGTGCAAGGGTACTCCCCAAACCCACATTCTTGAGATCCCCATTACTGTCCTGTTGAAATAGAATCAGATCCTGAAAACATACAAAAAACAGTGATTCTAGAACCTGCGTTTGCTACAGTGCATTGAACCGTTGAAGGGTTGCAGGGTTGTGTTCTGCAGAGTCAGGTGGTGTTGCTTTCTGCGCGGTCTTGAGTGGAGACGGTAACAGACGAACCCTTCACAAGGCAGTGTGGACACAGCTGGGCACACTCCCCACCGCAGGGCTCTGCAGAGCTGAGAACAGCAAGGGCCCTCCCTCTCTGGGAGGTGGTCATGGGGATGGCGTGGTCCAAGGACTTCATGCATGGGTGTTGACTGATCCTGACTCCCTTGTGAGATGCAGCTGGACAGGCAAAGGGCATTCACACGTCTCGCTCGGCATCCCTTTTGAAGGTGAGCAGCAGTTTCCTCCTGTTTCTCCCTACGGAATGGCTGATGTTTGCACCAGCATCTTGCCTTGAGGGAGTCCTCGTGATGTTCTGGGAATAGCAGGAGCCGTTGGAGCTCAGCCTGAGTGATCTCTGGTGCTTCTGTGTAGAACTCTATGGGGAAGCAGGCCTAGTCACAGCTGATAAAATCTGCATATAAATCCTCTATTCACCTAGCAGCTGCCTCGAGGGGAGGGGAGGCGGTGTTGCTTTGCTCTTAGAACCTCGTCCTGTCAGGCATAATGTCACATAAGGAGCCCCGTGCAGGGATCGGAAAAGCTGGGCTCTCGTTCTCATTCAGCCCCCCTCAATTTCTCACGTGAACGTGCATGAACTGCCGGACCTTCCTGGCCTCAGTTTTCTTCTTCATAGACTGGAAATTACAATGGCACCTCAAAGGGAAATATTACTTACGGTATTTCAGCCCTTTAGTGGGATTCCATTTGAGAAGTTGGAGCATTAAAAAAAAAAAAAGTAAATGGGACACCTCGGTGGCTCAGTCGGTTAAGGATCCAACTCCTGATTTCGGCTCAGGTCAAGGTCTCACAGTTCATGGGTTTGAGCCCTGCCTGGGGCTCTGCACTGAGCACACAGAGCCTGCTCTGGATTCTCTGTCTCCCTCTCTCTCTGCCCCTCCCTTGCTCACACATGGTCGGTCTCTGTCTCTCAAAATAAATAAATAAACAAGCTTAATGATAATAATAACAACAACCATATAAACTAAAGTACCTTAAAAACAGGGGTGTGTGTTATTTGGCCGGCTCTGCCTCTAGCAGCACCACCACCAACCCGTGCCATTCATCTTCCCCAGTGCTCAGTCGGCGAGCTTTAATTGGACACCTGCCATGCCCAGGCACTGGGCCAGAACATGAAACAACACAGCAAGGGAAGGGCCCCAAGGAGCTCAGTCTAGTCAGAGAGACACACCCGGAAAGAAATCCATTGCTACCGGTGGTAACAAGTGCTCCGATGGGATTCTGTACCTGGTAGAGCTGGTATTGTGGGCAGGAATGCTAAACTTGGAAGGATAGACCGTTGCTGTATAAGGAAGGGGCAGGCCTTTCCGGGAGAGGGCACAGTACGTTCAAGGGTGTGGCATCCGCTCTGAGAGTCAGGGAGGCTCACCGATCTGCAGGACCAGAGCTGAGGCGCATGGGCCACGGTCCTGCCCAAGGCAAAGCTGGCATCCTAGCAAGGGTCTGATAAGACGGGGTTTGGGTTCCCGCCTAAGAGATTTGGGCTTGACCCTCAGGACAAAAGGAGGCCACTGAATGGTCTTAGAGACGTGACCTAGAACACCACATCCACTTTCTGGAAGGGTCGCTGAGGCTGTAAGGGGTGGACTGGAATGTGGAGGATCTGGGCACTACGGAGGTGCTGCTGTGGGAGTCCAGGCCGGCAGCAGGAGGAATGTGCCCCCAGGCCAGTCCTGGCAGGGGCGACGGAGAGGGGGTGCACATGAGAAAGGCTGAGACCCAGCCAGCGGGGCCAGGGGCAGAGGGCCCAGGCAGGCAGCCAGTCAGATGGCAGCTGAGGGTTACAGGCAGACGTGGAGCGACCAGGGTTCTGAATTGGGCTACTGGACAGGTGGGGACCCAGGGCCAAGCCTGGGTGGGCCAGGAGGGGAGAGGCTCTGTGCTCGGAAGTGGAGTGGACCAGGCCGTGGGAGGAGCCCCAGGCAGAGATGAGAGGCCTTGGACACAGACATCTGGAGGCATCAGGTCCACAGGTGGGACTGGGTTGGGTTTCCCAGCAAAGACGCCCTGAGATGGAGCTGAGTGGGCAGGACGCTGGCTGGGAAGTGTGCTCAGCTCAGCCCCTGCCAGGGAGTGAGCGAGGTCAAAGTCAACAGAGGGGGAAGGTGAGCTTGCCCTCCGTCGTACGGAGATCCCAGCCTGGCTCTGGACCTGGAGGGCCCCTCCAGTTGTCCCACTGCAGACCGGGGACAACAGGCCTTTGTGCCCCCACATCAGTTCGCCCCTGGGTGCAGGTTGTTCAGGGCGGGGGCAGGGCAGCCTCAGTGGGAAAACCATTCAATAGCTAACAACACTCCTGGCAGTGGGAGAACAAGCCCCTCAGTTCTGAGCCCTGCACCCCCATCCGCTGCCGGTGGACAGAGGGGAGGCCCAAGGCTGGTGGCCCTCCCTGCTCCTGGGGCCACCCAGAGAGCTTGAACAGCCTGGCACTCAGGCCACACTCCCAGACCAGCCAGCCTCAGATCTCCAAGCGTGGGAGACAACTGGCAGAAGCCAGTTTTATATCTCTCCATGGGATTCCAGGGCGCAGCTAAGTTTATAACCCGAGACCCTGGGGGAAGCCCTGGAGATGGACAGAGAGAGGGCTGGGCTCACATCCCCAGTGCTCAAGGGAGCTGGCGGAGAACCAGGAGAGGTGGCCTGGAAGGGCCGGGACTCAAGTGAGTGATGGCCGGCAGCAAGCACCTGTGCGTGCCCGGGGGACGGGGTGGCCTCGCTGCTCCAAAATGTACAGGGATTGGCTTTCATCGGGTGAGTTGAGGCGACAGACATGCAGCCAGTGCTTTTTGAAGAAGAGTTTGTTACTCGAGTTTCTGATGCCGCCCCATGCAGAGCCACACGGCGCAGGCTCAGGGTCCGTCAGGAAGCAGGAAGGAGGGGCAAACAAGGCCTTGAGCCTTCGCCGTGGTTTCAGCGTCAAGAATGGGCAGGGCAGGGCTGGCAGCCGGACCAAGTTTAGGACCGCATGGTGTGAATGATCTCAGGCCGGCTCTGGGCTCTAGGGGCTGCCTGTGACCGTCCGGTAACTTAGGGCGGGAGGGACATGGACTTGCGTCTGACGGTGGATGAGGGAGGTCCCTGGAGGCGTGGGCTCTGGCTGGGAAAGACGTGCTCTCAGGCAAGCTGTTTACCATGACGGGAGGGGGAATTTCTGCAGGACCAACAAGGATCCTAAATGCAAAGCGTCGTGAAATACAGAAAATAAGAGGCGTAATTAACAACCCTGCCCTGTGGACCCTTAGCCTGGAGCCAGCGCGGGCTGGATCTCAGTACTGTACTCGGTGCAACTTCAACAACAGTACACGGTAGCCTTGACCCTGGATTCCCCCGGCTGCAGAGGAGATGCAAACTCCCAGGTCACAGAAACTCCAGGAGGAGGGGGTGGTCTGAGGGATGGACCGGAGGGGGCGGACACTGGCTGGAAGTGGCAGAGGGGAGAAGGGAGAGGGAGAGAAACGAGAAGCAGCTGCCAGTCACCCCCGCCCCCCACCCCGATTCTTTCCACTGCGGCTCCAAGTCCAGAGCAGGCTTGGACTAGGAGACGGAAGATCTGCCGTTCACCCAGGTGATTTTGGTTGTTCTTTTGAAACTGTCATCCTGAGATTATCTGTCTCCTCAGATTGAGCCCCTGGGATGGGGCAGTGAAGAGCACCCGTCACCAATGAATTTTATTTTTTTTAGATGTTTTTCATGTTTGTTTATTTTTGAGAGAGAGAGAGAGAGAGCAAGCGAGCAGAGCGGGGGGAGGGTCAGAGAGAGAGGGAGACACAGAATCAGAAGCAGGCTCCAGGCTCTGAGCTGTCAGCACAGAGCCTGACAGGGGGCTCGAACCCTCCAACCGTGAGATCATGACCTGAGCCGAAGTTGGGAGCTTAACCAACCGAGCCACCCAGGCGCCCCCCCCCCACCAATTCAACTTTTAGGGAACGTAGGCGACAAAAGCCAAGGTTGTACTTTGCTGGCGTCACGAATTGTGACTTTAACCCATGTTGTGTTTGTGGAGCACTGAGCGTGGAGCCTGGCACGGGGAACGCCCCATGAACATGCAGCCGTTACTACCATCAGATCCGAGATACGATGAGATGGGAAAATGCTTCATCCCACCCCCGCTGGCGTCGTGAGGCAGACTTCCTCCTTCCCCTTCTCGCCACCAGCAGCACCGAGCTGCGGCCCTGGAGCCTGTCCCATTGGTGGCATGCGTGCCGGCCGGTGACGCCATCCCTGCCCCCCTCGTCGGCGTGCGGGGGGCACACTGTGATGTCCTTCAGGAGAACCTGACCGGGGGTCCGGTCAGCGAGTCCAACTCCATTCAACATTTTGTGCGTTCCTATCACAGTCCAGGAGGGTGTCACCTCTGGAAAGGCCTGAAGTCATCGACAGCTTGGGGGCAACATGACCGGGAGGTCTGTTTTACAAAGAAAACCTTGCAGATTTGAGAACACGATCATGAGGTTGTTGTGTGACCCCCTCGCCTTATCCGAGAGGGAGTGGAAAATCACCCTGGCTGACAAGATGGCGTGGTTTTCTTTCCTCCCGAGTGAAACAAGCAGGTGTAAGAACTCTGACCTCGTGCTTTATGGCACGCAGGAGGCCCTACCCGGCATTACACAGACCATCTGAGAGTGACTTTCTGCCCCTCGTGGTGGTCCCGTGCTAGGCGAGTCATAGTATTATTTACAACATGCCTTCTGGGGGCGCCCGGGGGGCTCAGGCCGTTGAGCCACCAACTGTGATTTCAGCCAGGTTGTGATCTCGCAGTTTGTGAGTTCAAGCCCTGCATCGTGCTGGCAGCACAGAGCCTGCTTAGGATTCTCTCTCCTTCTCTCTCTGCCCCTCCCCTGCCTGATCTCTCTCTCTCTCTCTCTCTCTCTCTCTCTCTCAAAATAAATAAATGAACGTTAAAAAAAATTTAAAACATGCCTTCTGTTTTGAACTGCTCCTAGAAAAGACAGTGAGAGGCTATCCTCTGCTACTGCCAGGGGGGTCCGTGTGAAGGTGACCAGTGCGTACAGAAGCCACTTCCCACACCCTCGAATCTCTCCTGTGGACAGTGTGCTGGGCACGGTCTCTGCCCTCTCAAGGGTGGTGTGACGGCCTGAGTCGTGGGCTCTGTGCTGGGACCAAACGCCCAGGAGCACCGTCGAGGGCCACTGAGGGTTCTTCGGGCTGAGGCCATGGAAGGAGGTCAGATCCCCTGGGTCTGGTGGCCTCGGGGCCCCTCGCTGGTGACTGAGGCACCTGTGGTCCGGCTTCATGGCTCAGAACCTAGGTTCTTGGGCCCGAGACCTGCTGTTCAGTCATGGCTCTGTGATGGGATTGTGACTTTCGTGAACCACAGAGCAGCTGTGTGCCGCAGTATCTCTGTAACATGAGCCTGATCCTGGGCTCTGCCTCAGAGGGGTCTGGAAATTCAAGGAGATAATTACGTCACGGGCTTCTCACCGCGGTTGATGATGGAGACGATGCTTGTCTGTCGAATGCTTACAGGGCACAGGGTCCTGTGCCGAGCGCCTGATAAATCTGTCAACTCGTGAAACCCTCCTGACGCCCTGTGAAGAGGCATTAGTGTTATCCCCATTGTACCGACGGGAAGACTGAAGCATGACCAGTTAGGGGGCTGGGCCACAAACGACAGGGGAGAGAGGTCGAATTCAAGGCCAGACAGCTGTGGGACTTGGGATTTTGTAGGCACCAAGTTCACAGACTCCAATGTTGGCTAACTCGGCCTTCCCTGAGTAAAATGTCGCCCAGCTCTACCCTGAACATTCCTGCCATTCTGCTTCCCCGGTCTAGACGCTGTTGGCACCTAAGCTCGGGGGTGCCCACCCTGGGGTCAGTAGTTTCTGTTTTTCTCTGGAGGGGAGACCAGAGCACAGCCACCAGGAGTCTGTCCTTAGGAAAGATGCTGCACGTCCTTCCATTTACGACATCACGGATCACAGGCCGTATCACAGACCGGGCTTGTCAGTAATAACAGAAATCCACTCTGTGTGCTCCCTGACAGCATGACAGAAATGCCGGATGGTAGATGCGAGGGAGGGGAAGCTGTGTATCCCATTTGGGGGTGCAGACCCATCCACAGCTCCCGGATGTCCTCAGAGCCGCGTCCGAGTGCCCTGGAATAGTCCAGAGCCGCCCAGGACCAGCCTCCACCTGAGCTCCCGTGTCTCCAGCATCCCCTGGCCCTGCATTCCCACTGTGGTTCTGGTTTCCCAGTGAGTCCGGGTGGATCGAGCCTCTGCACAGTCCTCCATGCTGTTCCTCCTCCAGGACTGCCTTTCCAGCCCCTCTCCTCCCTCCAGCCCTCGGCAGCACCAAGGACCTCGCCCTCTGTGTAGACGCTGTGGGAGGAGCTTGGCCTTTCTCTTCTCTGCACCTTCAGGCCGACAGGCCTCCGCGTGGGCTCTTCTGTCTTCACGTCTCGAACGTGCAGCAACAGCCCCGGCCCCTCTGGCTGCTGGGAGGTGGGATGAGTCGACCGTGTGACAAGTTCACACCACGCCTGGCACGTTAGGAGGAGCTCAGCTGGGTTAATCCCCCTGCCTTCCCGGCCACCCCTCCCCCACAAGCTTTCTGCGTCTGCCCTTCCTGGGACAGCAGGTAAACTCGAAGGAGCACAAAATCAGCAACAACACACACCAAAAACGGCATAGCCAACATTCTGCTTCTGTGTCCGTGGTTATTCTCTCTTCCTCGGTCTTCCAGAAACATCTACCATAAAATCCATAAAGTGGTTTTTAGTATATTTACAAAGTTGCATGATCATGGCTCTTTTCTTTTTTACTTTTTTAAGTTTTTTCATGTTTTTATTTTTTTATTTTTGAGCAAGAAAAAGGGGGGGGGAGGGAGGGAGAGAGAGGCAGAGAGAGAGAGGGAGACACAGAATCCGAAGCAGGCTCCAGGCTCTGAGCTGTTGGCACAGAGCCCGACGCGGGGCTCAAATTCACAGACCATGAAATCATGACCTGAGCTGAAGTCGGACACTTACCCGACTGAGCCCCCCAGGTGCCCCGATCATGGCTCTTTTCTAATGCAAGATATTGGAAGCACGTATCTGAGGGCGGTCACTGCCCTTCCCTGCTCCCTCCAGTCCCGTCACCACTAGTTTGCCTTCCACCATCCCCCCCCCCCGCACCTGCCACACTCAGGGTCTTGTCTCACCCCGAGTTCTCACCAAACCCAAAGCTGGCATTGGCCTGGAGGTTTCCCCCCAACCCAGGGCTGCGGTGACATCAGAGGAGTTTTGTGACCATAAATAGCTGTTATACACAGAGAGGGGAGGAGGGTCGAAAGTCCCTTGGACATCAGGACCCGGTCATTGTCCTTCTCGAGGACTTGGCCTGCTCGATGCTCCAGGGGTCCCCGCGTGCTCGACCCTCTTGTGACCCGGGAACAGGGAACTGACCGGGTCCTCTGGTTTCAAGGGCGTCCGTACAGACGCTGGGAGAACACTGGGGAGGGTGGGGTTCTGCCCCCGAGGGCGCTAGAGACCCCGGGCACACGCTCCAGTAGGACCCCACCTGAACCTCGCTTGGCCCATCCTGTGAGTCTTTTCAAGTCTGAACGTGGCCCTCCTTTCGGTTTCTGAGGAAAGAAAGCCTGTCAAGAATTTGGCATTGAGCCTTTTGCCTTCTCCCGCCAGAGCCGCCTCCCCCGGGCTTTCTCTTCTAGCAGAGCCACGGCGAGAGCTTCGATCCGGGCTTGGAAGCAATGTGGCTCCGGAGGCCGCTGCCTTCATGCACAGGAGCGACTCCTGCTGCGCCCCAGGGGCTCAAGGCGACTGGCGCTGCTCCAAGTGGCCCAGCTGCGCCTTGAGTGGCTCAGCCGGAGGGCCCTGCTGGCCTTCCCGGCCGCTGGACCTGGGAGACGCCCGAGCACCCCACCAAGCTCACCACACGGCCCTCCTCCTGTTTCCTGGGACACGACCGGCCTGGGCAGGGTCTCTCCGGCCTGGGAGGCGGCTGGGGACTGGCATCAACAGAAACAGCAGCTTCTTCTGTGCACCTGCTGTGTACCGGGCCCCCCCGGCCCCAGCGCTATCCGAGCGCACTCTCGGGACAACCTGCACGGTGGCCGTGGCTGCCCCTGTGTCACAGGTGAAGGGAAAGAGGTTTTGAGGGGCTGTGAGCGTGGTTTCCAAGGCTACATGCCCAGGAAAGAGAGGAACCCATGCAGGCCCCCTGGGGTCCTGGCATCGGTCAGCTCGGATATCCCTGAGTGGTCTGGGTGCCCTGGATCCCACGGGTCAGCACCCCACAGGTGGTTCTGAGAATGCACCAGCCTCATGCACAGAGAATGCCAGACGTGAGGGGCTGGTGCTAAACCAGCAACCGGTCCCTCTCTCGGCCTCTGTCCCTGGGGGTCACCCTGGGAGCTGACTCTACTTGGCCCAGGGGCCCTCCCGTAGCAGGATGGCTGACGGCCACATCCGTTCACCGGCCTCCTCTTTCTCCCTTCAGGAGAGCACCTGGCCATACCTGTTTGGAGTGATCGCTGTCCCCGCCTTGGTCCAGCTGGTGAGCCTGCCCTTCCTCCCCGAGAGCCCGCGCTACCTGCTCTTTGAGAAGCACGACCAGGCAGGAGCCGAGAAAGGTAGGGACCCGCGGCCTTCCTCCTGCACAGCTTCGGCCTCCACGTGGGGGTCACAGTGCAGGGACCTGGGCCGTCCCTCTCTGCAGGCACTGTGCCAGGTGCCCCTGGACACCCCGCATCGCTTCATCCGCCCAGCAGCCTGCAGTGGGGACACACGTCACACAGGGAGCCTGGAAAAGCCAGGACAGAGCAGGATAAGACCCAGGTCTGCTTACTTCTGGGCAGCGTCTCCCCATCGCTGCCTCTCAGGTGGCCCCAACCGCAGACACCCCCCTATTTCTTAGTAGTTTAGGTCTGTCTTGGCTCTCTCCCCGCCCCTCCTCTCTTCTTCACTCCTGACACTCACAAGAAAAGGAAATATGCAAGTGTAGAAGGAGCACCCACAACCTGCCAGCATAGCGCTGGGTGCCAGCAGCCTGCAAGGGAGACAGAGTGTGTCCGTTTTATGGGAGAGAAACAGGATGTCCAGGGTGGGGCCTGGGACTGGTCTTAGTTCGCTCTCCTTGAACACCCCCGGAATGGTGGGTGCTGGGTCAGATGCAAAGCATCCAGAATCAGGAGCTCCCACAGCGCCCGGGAAAGGCAAAGTCATTTTGCCCAGCGTCGATCAACATAGAATGAACAACACTGTCTTCTTGTAGAAGGAGGCACGACCGCCACTCAGCCTCACCTGCGTGAGGAAGTGGTAGGGAACCTCCCTCTGGGCTTGTTGTCAGGGGGACCTGACATGACATACATAAGGTTCGGAGTAGCATCTGCTGTCGTTCTGAGAACTTGGTCCCTTTTCTTATCCGTATCCTGTTCTCTGATCTAAATTTCACTGATGTCCACATCCAGGAAAAATATTGAGAATTATATAATCTTTAACTTAATACAATTTGTGGAACACTTTTTAAAATCCACACAGCCTCTGTTTTCTGAATTAACAAGCGAGCAATTAACAGTTGCCTCCACTTGCCTAGTGGTTTATGGCTGAGATCCATCTCCTCATTTATGGCGCTCCTGTAAAAAGTGAACATTATCATTACCTTCACTGTTTACACAAAGGAGTGGAGGCTCACAGGGCTGAGGTGAGCTGCCCAAAGCTGTAGTTCTTAGTGTTTGGTTTCTAGAGGCCTCTAAAAATATGATGGGGTGTGGGGAGCACATGGGTGGCTCAGTCGGTTAAGCGTCTGACTCGGTTTTGGCTCCGGTCCTGATTTCACATTCTCGTGAGATCAAGCCCTGCACTGGGCTCTCTGCACTGGTAGTGCCAAGCCTGCTTGGGGTCCCGTTTCCCTCTCTCAGCCCCTCCGCCCGCGGCTATCTTTGTCTCTCTCAAAAAAATAAATAAAACTTAAAAAAAATAATCTGGGACGCCTGGGTGGCTCAGGCAGTTAAGCATCTGACTTCGACTCAGGTCATGATCTCATAGTTCATGAGATCAAGCCCTGCGTCCGGCTCTGTGCTGACAGCTGACAGCTGGGAGCCTCCTTCAGATTCTGTGTCTCCTTCTCTCTCTCTTTGCCCCTCCCCTGCTCATGCTCTTTCTCTGTCTCTCAAACATTAAAAAAAATAATAATAGTTTAAAAAACATGATGGGAACTAGAGATGTCCTTCAGCAGAGCACCCAGAGCGTGGTGGTGGGGGTGGGACTTGCGGCCTGCCTCCCACCGGCGGCGCTGGCCCTCCCCGTCCCACAGCCGTGAGCAGCAGGACAAGGACTGGAACCAGAAGAGACTTTCCTCCCCGCCCACTCACGCACTGAGGGACACCAAGGGGTCATGTTCCAGGGGACTTCCGAGGGGGCCCGTGGGGAGACAAGCTACCCAGAAGTCAGGCTGCAGAGAAGGAGGCTGATTGTCAGATGGGGGAGGCTCTGGAGCGAAACTAATGTGGTTGAGAAGGAGCTGAGGGGATCCTAGTGCCAAAACAGCCAGGCTGCGGGTCGGTGGAAGGTGCCCATCCCTCCAGTCGCATCCCTCCTGGCCTCGTCGGCAAGAACGCGCAGGAAACGCATGAATTACTTGCGGTTAGGAACGGGCGGTGAGTGTGCATGCCAGACAGCAAAGACAGCTTGAAAGGTCTGCTTCGCAGCACAGGAGGGAGTGAGGGAGAAGTCTGGTTATTTAAAAAAATCGATAAATATTACATGTGTGCTTTATACAAAGAACAAAGACGTTGGCCTTAGGCTGAAAGAGAATTTTGAAATTCGCATCTGTGCTAATGAAAGTGGAGTTTCACTCCAGACGCTCAGCAAACAATGGGTATTTGCCATCCTGGGCGCTTTGCCAGGTGATGGGGAGAGCGGGGCACCCAAGACGACATCCCAGCCCCCAAGGAGGTGAGGGGAAGGGCGAGGGCGATGGGCGTATCATTAATAGCTCATCTGCATGGAGAACTGTATCATCCTGCACTTCACGGGGCTTAGACCCTTACAGCCCCTCATCCGTGGGAGCCATTGAGCGGGTTCTTAAGCTTTCAATCACTAAAATTCTGCTGGACAAAGTGACTTCCATGGTCAAGGCCACAATCAGAGTGGGAGGGGGTACGCAGTCACAGAGCGAAGGACACACACGTAGGGAGGTCACCAACCAGGGCCATCAGCACGACCCATCCACAGCACGGCTCCCTTCCGGGCTTCCCCGCCCCGCCCCACTCTCAGTGCAGAGCTCAGCTGGGTCTCATTTATTGATGCCCCTCTTGTCAGCTGATGAGAAGCCCCCAGTGCCTAGAAGTAGGGGAACAAGGCAAACTTGCACTGTGAGAAAGGGGAGATATTTCATTGGTAGAAATGAAATATTAGCAAAGGCAGTGTGATAGGCAGTGCTTCAGTCCCTGGGGTCAGGAAGGCTGCACTGATCAGGGCCCCCCGGGCTGTAAGAGCTGGACAGCTGCAGCCCAAGTAAAAGAGAAGCTTTGAAGTCCTGACTCTATCAGCAGTATTTGAGGTCACCCAAAGCTAACCCCCTCTTTCCAGCCCAAGTTTGACAGCAAATGAAAGACAGATGCAGGAATGGAGGAGATGCCACCTTCAGTGTGGATAAAAACGCCTTGGTCAAGTGGCTTTAGGTCTGAGGACCAGGAGAGCCTCATCAGGCAGTACTCATGAACTGAGCTAAGTACTCACTCATGGGCTCCCAGGGCAGGCCTTCCCTGAAAACCTGAAAACACAGAAGAGAGTGTGTGTTCCTGCAGCCAGACAGATCCTCAAACGAAAGGGAGGCACTAAGGTTTTTAGGCCGTCTCTCTCCCCAACTCACCAGTTAGGCCAGTGTGTTCCCATCTCCTGGGGAGGAGTGAGTGAGGGGTGGGCAGAGACAGAATAAACGACGCAGCAATGAAATAGTATCAGGAGTGAACAATAAGGGTGCTTCCTCATAATAGGGAGGGAGGGACTGGGTTTCCTTCAGGCATGGTGGGATCCAGGAGCTAAAACCAGGCCATGGAGGTACTGTCCCCCTCTCGCTCAACAAATCCTAGACATTCTTCGGATTCACTGGCTTCCTTCTTAGACAAGCTCTTTGCACTTGGCATCCAGACAGTCCTGAGCAGCTCCAGCTTGATAACACTGAGGGGGAGAGAGATTCCTTTTCACATAGCACACATCTCAACCCCTGAACAAAAGAACTCTCATTGGCCCTTCTTAGGTCACATGGCCATCCTTGAACCAATTGCTTCCCTAAGAGTTAGAATTTCTTGCTTGGCCAGCCCAGGTTACTATCCAGTCTGGTGACTGGGGGATGGAAGATCATGAGGTTTGACTAATGTCTCTACAGAATTACAGGGACCATGGGAGGAGAGCTTCTAGAACAAGATACAGGCAAGAGAGGAAAGGTAATAGATGCCCGTCACCAGAAGGAGCGATACTTCTGGAAGCTCCCTTCCTGGCGGTGCTCCGTCATCCTTCCCCTGTGGCCCGTACTGGCCTTTGCTGCCGGAACTCCAGTCAGGCACATAGACTCAGCAGAGAGCTCAGATCAGTAAAAAGCAGTTCTTGTTGTTGTTGTTATTTTGTGGGCGGGACGGACTGTGTTTTCATGGCATTTAGCAGCCGATTCTGGGCCAGAACTGTGGCCTTCACAGAAAAGGAAGACTGTCCGTTGTTGGCTGCCATTGTAAGTTTGGTTGGAATCACGATCAATGGAAGTTTGTTTCTTTTGCTGTTTTTGGAGAGAAAGTTGTGTGTGTCAGGATTCAGGTCCACCACCTTGTGATTAGGAAACCCAAATGATCGCGTCTTAGATAAAATGCAAGTTTATTTCTCTCTCACACCAGAGAGTGTTGAAGGTAGGCAGTCTACACCTGTAATGGTTCTCCGTGGTATCAGGGACCCCGTTCTTTTCATTGTCTCCATCTGCCATCCTCAGAAGGTTGCCTCATGGTCCAAAGCGGCTGCTGTCACACCTGCATTCCAGCCAGAGGAAGGAGAGTGAGAGGGAAGGGTTATCACTTGCCTGTCTGCTTAAGAATTCGCCTTGAAATCTCACATACTCTGTGTCTATTGGGTCAGAATGTGGTTGTGTGCCCTCTCCTAACTGCCAAGGAGCCTGGGAAATGCAATTAATTAATGTGCCCTGGTCACAAAGAGTCAGGGTGGCCCCTAAGGGGGAAGAGAAGGAATAAGAGCATCTGGCCCCTGGCGGGCTCTGCCCCAGCATGGAAAAGGAGCTCCAGAAGTCCTGTCGGCTGGGTCCAGCCGGGCCGAGGCACTTTGGGTGCTCTGCAGGCTGGTAGCTTGTGGCTCCTTCACAGAGGCACTGTTGAAACAACTGTATGATGCTTGCTTAAAGGTGAGGCTGACTGAGCTCTGGAAATAAGCAACCAGAACCCACTCTGCCAAGCCAAAGCCCTGAAATTAGGAGAACTGCCTTTATTTGTCTTTCCTGAACTCCTCCACGGCAGCCCTACTCCCAGCCTGTGAGGACTGTTACAGCTTCTGGTGAGATCGGCGGGCTGCATCCCCTTTCATTTCTAATGATGGCTAGTGCTCCGGGAATGTCACAGTGCCCCTCATCCACATGATGACATGCCTTGGTGACCTGAGCTGCCTCGGTGACCTGAGCTCCACAGTCCAGAGATGGCCAGAAGCAGGGAGGAAGCAAGGTCACTTGCCTGGAGGATGGAAGTGGGGCCCCATGGTGGCCTTTGTCAAAGATGGCTGCCTTCACTCTCTTCTGTGCTAGGGGTCGAGTACTCTACTTTGGTTATAAGGGGTCTAGTTTTTATGAAGGTAAGAAGAAAGTATATGCACATGAATTCATGTGAGAGGTGAGTTGAAAACACAAATTTTCCCCAAACCATTGCAACGGTTGCCTTCCAGAGGACCATAGATTTCCTGGGTGGCCACGTCTTGAGGTCCAGGCCATGGGGTCTGCACAGACGCTCTACATGGAGGCAGAGCTAGATGAAAGCCCAGAGCAGCCACAGCCTGGAAGTCTCGGGCCTCTGCCCTAAAGGACACATCATGTGAGCATCCCCTGTTCTTCCTGTGGTTCTAGTACCCTCCCCAGACCCCTCCCGACTCATGGCCCAGGATGGCCACCATCCTCTCTGCCACCAGTCTGCCCAGTTCCATGCAAAGAAGAGATGACCCTGCTGGGCTCTCGAGGGGAAGAAAAAGCAGCCTTATTTGGGGGTAACAGATTCAGAACCAATGGGAGAAGCTGTAGCAGGGAGATGCCCGAATGGAACAGGCTTCCTAGAGGAGTGGGGAGTTCTCATTTCTAGATGTGCTGAGCGCTGGGCAGGATGGGAGGGCCCAGCGGGAACTGCCGGGAGGTCGGGCTCAATCAAGCCCCAACACTCTGCCCACCAACCTTCTCTCAGACTTGGTTTCCCGATCCAGGTCCTGCTTTAAGGCAAGGTAGACAAGTTCAAGCAGGATGGTGTGTGGGGGGGTTGGGGGGTGCCTGGTGGCTCAGTTGGTTAAGCAACTGACTCTTGATTTCAGCTCAGGTCATGATCTTACAGTTCACAGGATTGAGCCCCACTTTGGGCTCTGTGCTGACAGGAAGGAGCCTACTTGAGATTCTCTCTTCCCCTCTCTCCTCTCCCCTCCCCTGCTCATATGTGCGTGAATGCACACACACATGCACATGCTCTTTCTCAAATAAGTAAACATTTAAAGAAAAAAGACTGGTGTGTGTGTGTGTGTGTGTGTGTGTGTGTGTGTGTGTGTGAGGAGGGCTATGTCCACTGTAAAGGGCTGTGCGTGGAAGAGGGGATTGTCTAATTCTGCCCTTCCCACATCACCCTGCCTTTGAAGAAAGGGATTCTGTGGCTACAGTGAGTGAAGTTTTTTGCTCTGGGAATAAAACAATTGTTTAATTTTGTAGGTGGAAAACCACTCACACCCTCAGCCCTCTTACAAATCAACTGTCATTTATACCACAGCTTTCTCTGCCCATCACGTAAATTCATATACGAGGCTGCTTTTATCCACACCGCCCGCCTTGTGTCCTAAGCCTGTCCCTTCATTACCGTTTTTATGTTGTCATGTGTGGTTGGCGGAATAACGGTCCCCACGTGTGACCGCATCCTGACCCTCAGGCCCTTGAGTGGCCGTGTACACGGCGCAAGGGACTGTGCTGATGTGATTAACGTAAAGATCTTGGTGGGGCCTGTTTTCCTGACTCTCTGGGTGAACCAGGAGCCTCATAAGGCTCCATATAAGTGGGATGGGGGGAAGGGCAGGGTCCGAGAGGGAGACGCGGCCGTGGAAGTGGGGGTCAGAGGCGGAGGGAGGCCAAGGGCACCCTACAGGTGCAGGACAGGGCACCCCTCAGGGCTGGAAATGCCCAGCGGGCCGGATTCTCCTCTGCGGCCTCCAGAAGGTCCCAGCGCTGTGACACCTCAGTGTCAGCCCCGTGGCACCCATTCCGGCCTTCTGGCCTCCAGAACTGTCGCATAAAAACTTTGTGCTGTTGCAGCCCCCGGTGTGTTGTGATTTATTGCAGCAGCAAAACCAAACTCACACGTCAGGTTAGGTGAGGAAGATCAGTTCAGGCTGAACTACGACTTTATCTGAATGTTAAAGATAGTTCAACGTTCGTTTTTACCTGAACTCTCCAAGTGGCTGGACGTTCTGATTGTTCCTGTTTTTCTTTACAATTAATAATTGGGTGAAAGGTCCCTGTGCACGAAGCTTAAGGCCTTTTCTTTGCAACACAGCATTCTGTTGCCATAACCCGTCAGGTGCCGCCGACGTACCTGCTCTGGCCACTGCGAGTCCTCAGGGCGCCAGAGACCTCGAGGAGGGACCCACATTCAGAGGCTGAAGAGGTCCTCGGCCCAACAGCTAGAAATGAGGTTCAAACTCAAGTTTGCCTTACTCCCAACCCAGGGTTGTTGAAATGCTGTGTGCTGCCGTGTTTGTGTGTGTGTGTGTCTTTGTAATTGTAACACACAGCTTTTGCATACATACAAGTATATTAGCAAAACATGGTTAACCCCTTGGTTGCTGTACTTAAGGCCCAGAAAGTTTCCTCCGCAATATTATGATTCCCTGTATCTGAGCCGCTACATCACAGAAGGGTTAAGTCATTGTATATCCGCATTTGAAACCTAAAAATTCTGTCTTCAACTTGACTCCCTTGTTTAGCAATTACAAAACAATGATAGTATCATGAAGTCATCCTTAGGACATAATGCTTAGTGGGGGGTGGGGGGTTGATAGAACATACAAAAAATCCGCGTGACCACAACAGTGTGGAAATAATAGACACAAGCAGCACAGCACGGGAAGAAGGCGGGCAACGGTGAACTTGCCGTTCGGTGACAGCTGTGCCTGGCGCTGGCTGCGCTCGTGGTGAGGGAGGGCGTCTGTGCCCCTGCAGCCTCCTACCCACCAGATGCATCCGCCGAAAACAAAGCCACGTGCCTGGGAGGGAGCCCTGGCCCTGCGCTTCCCCGGGGACTCCTGGCACACCGGGTCCCCCCAGGGGTGACTGGACAGAGGGGAGGGGCAGCTGGAGTGCCCTGTGCCCTCACTTGCCACCTAGCGAGATGGCGCCACCCCCTGAACCCGGCAGAGGGACCGGGCCGAAGGAGGAGGAGACAGCGTCCCTCCGAGGTCTTGCCCCTGCCTCTGGCAGCAGTCACCTGCTCTTGGAGGATCAGGCCTCCTCCACTGCCGCTGTTTTCCTGTTTATGCTATGAGGTGGGATGAGTGGCCTCTGAGCGCCTCCCCCCTCCGTTGCCCCCGGCGTGATAGCCTCTCAGGGCTCCCCTTTCCCTGGCTGGGGAGCCTGCTCGTGGGCTGGGCTGCCAAGCAAAGGGCCAGATGCCTTCCTACAAAATGCCCAAGGCTCAAAAGGGGCAGGAAAACACAGCTCAGAAGCCGCCGGAGCTCCCAGAGCACAAAGGCACGTCCTGAAGTTGTCCATTCACTGCATTCCAGAGTAGGACTGAGCCCTTTAAATTTAGAGAATTGTCGAGGGTTCCAGCCAAGCAGGTGGGGGGGTCTGTATCCTGTCTGAGGTTGGTGCCCATCTTGTGCAGCCCTGAGTCTGCTGGGGGGCTCCGCGCCCGAGACCTGGAGGAATTGCCTGGAGCACCAGTTTTCCAGTACAGGGAGGTCCAAGCCCTCTTCAAGGGGTCTTGGAAATCCTGAGCATTTCTGGGCTCTGAGCCTCGTGGGTGGCAGCCTCCTCGCATGCTGCTCTGTCTCACGTCGTAAAAACCCCAACTTGAACTTCAGTCCCTACTTTGGCTTCCTCAGAAGCTATAGCAGCCGAAAGACTCCGTGTACTGGAGCATTTCAAGGCTGTACTGAAGGTTTCCGGAAGGGCCCCAGGCACGAGGTCCCTACTGTTCGGCACCCTCTGTCTTCTCTCTCACTGCTGCCCAGCGTCCCCTCTGCCTTCCAAGTGGCCCTGGGGCTCATATTCCTCTCCCGCTAGCATCCCTTCTGGAAGTTCAGCAAGCACCTTCCACCCCATGGGTTTGTCATAATACTTTCTCAGCCAAGTCACTTCTTTCCCTCAGGGACACTTTGGTGTCAGCCATTAACACGATTTTCTTTCCTTTGCGTACCTGGCAACCTCACTGCTGGCGTTCAAATGTGCCCTGGCTGTCCGGGTGGGATGCTGTGGGCCCAGGGTGGACGGAGAGTCTGCTGGGCTGGGCGCTGCCTCTGCTCCCCCTGCATGGTAGCCGTGAGCGCAGGTGTGCCGCCGGTCATCTGGGACACAGACTCAGCTCTCCTCTCTGTGAAATGGGGGGAAACACAGCGCCCATCTCCAGGGCCCAGAAGGATGCTCAGATGAGATCCCGGACGTGAGACTGCTTTGTGACGAGCAAAAGCTGTAGCAGCATTGGGTGCCGTGACTGTAATCATGTGGCTGAAATCGGCCAATGGGCAAGCATTCCTGGTGCGTGAGTAGTCCTGGTTGAGAGGGTGAAGGAAACAGCCTCCCATAGAGGCCACGAGCACCCTGGGCCCAGCCCAGGCCTTGGGGGGTCCCACAGATCTCTGGGCATCACTAAGGTCCTGCCTCGGAGGCCCAGGGGATGCTGGCTGTGGGAAACGCTCGTCTTCCTTTGGGTCTAGCTTAGTCCTACGGAAGATTCCCTGCCTCTCCGTGGGGCTCGGACTGGGGTGTCTGAGTCACTGACCATGTCTCTCTGGGTTCTCTGGGGAATGGATGCTAAGTGGGGGGGACTTTATCAGAGTTCATGCCTGTGTAAGGAGCATGGAGGGAGCCGAGAGACTGTGATGCTAGTTGGACCCCCAGTGGGGAAGGGAGGGTTGCGGCGGCCACGTCAGCGCCAGCAGAGCCCTGACCTAGTTGTCTCGCCCGGTACTGGCTGCGCTGTGGCGTCGCTGCCTCCTTCTGTCACTCTCTCTCCCTCCTTCCCCACACAGTGAGCCTTTCCAGGGCAGGGACTGTGTCTCCTTAAGTGCATGTCCCTGTGTCCAGACTACCGATTGACTAGACAAAAGAAATCGAGGCCTTGAAAGTACTCCCACCTGCTGAAGGCCATTCACCTGTGAAAGGTCATTAGCAATACTGAGTTTCCCAGAATTCCTGGGAGGGGCGAAGGCAGATGGGCCTGTCCCTTCTGCAGATGAGCAGCTCAGCCCAGAGAGGTTGGGGAACTAACTCACTGTCAAGCCTGCCCAGCCTGGCCAATTATGGAGCTGGGGCTCAAAAGTGGAGCCCCTGCCTCCCAGGAGTTCCCTCCCATCGGGCCTCTCACGGGCCCCTATGATGAGGGTGGAGATGGGGTTCTGGAAGAATAGCCCCACCACCTAGGAGGCAGCAGCATAAAATCTGTGTCCCCTCTCAGAACTCACCAATGGAGAGCCGGCCACTTGGAGGAGCAGAGGGGGATCCATGGGTGTAGCTGGGGAACAGAGCACACCCCAGAACGGCGCCCCAAATACCCCATAACTCGTTCTTTGTAGGCTGGGCTGCCCATTTCAACGTTTTATGCACTGAGGAGCTCCCTACAGGGGAGAGTGGAAGGGAGACTCCTGAGCCCCCACCCTGGGGCCCCAAGGCTCATCAGCGTTGACTGGGTGGTCTGTGGGGGGACACGGCCAGCAGGAAACGGTCAGCAGCACACGTCTGGAACAGCGTCCCTGACAGGTCTTTACCAGACAGCCGTCTTGGTAAGCCCTTTTGGACACCAGGTACTGAGAGAGACCATGGAATCCACTGTTCCACGCTGGCCAGGGGCAGGAGCCCCGGTCCCGTCACCCCACGTCTCTGTGGCTTCTCCCCCCGTGGAAGCAGGACTGGGCGAGATGCTTTGTTCAGGCTGGTCCGGCTCCAGGTTCTGAGGTCAGGGCCTGGCACGTCGTGACAGAAGTGGTTTCGGGCCCAGGGGCTCCTGAAAGCAAGTGCCAGGGTCTGCTCCCCGCGGGCGCCCACAGCAGGGTGGTCACAAGTGTCCTTGCTGGAGTGGCCTGCCTTCCATCTAAGGGATAGTGAGATAGCACAGGATGGTGAGCGCGACTGGGTTCAAAATGGTCTCCGCCACCTGAGTTCCCATGACGTGCTGGTGTGGGAGGCAGACCTCTGAAGGCCGTCCACATCCCAGTTCCCAGAACCTGTGGACGTCGTAGGTCACGCAGTAGAGGAATAGACACCTCAGATGGAACTGACTTTTGAGATGGGGCGATTAGCTTGGACTGTCCAAGCAGGGCCCGCGTGAGCACAGGGATTCTCGTCCTGCAAAAGGAGGCAGGCGAGAGAGACAGACAGACAGACAGACAGACGGACAGAGCACGAGCCAGATGGGGCAGCAGCAGAAGAAGGGTTTGGCCCGAGGTTGCTGGCTTTGCAGATGGAGGAAGGGGGCATGAAACAAGGGTCCCCGGCTGACAATGGAATCCAGAAAAGGCAAGGACATACTCCTCCCCTAGAGCCTCCGGAAGGGACAGCCGTCACAACACCTTGACAGCTTGATTTCAGTGTACTGAGACCCACGTTTGTGGCAATTTGTTACAGCAGCGCTAGGAAGCTAATAGGGGTTGAGTGAGCTGCCTGCACTGCCCGCAGGATTTCTTTCTTTCTGCCCGCTCGTTCTTTCACGGATGAGGACACAAAGATGCCGAGGGTCACAGAGTCAGCGCCCTGGTCAGTGCTCCACTGAGGAAATCAGGAAGAGCACTTCAGAGAAGTACTGAATGGAGGTGGGGGAGCAGGGGAGCAGGAGGGGCTAGGCAGGGTCTGCTTCCCGCCCCCGCCCCCCCACGTCATTGACGCCTCAGCCAGCACGTCGTGGCTGCAGAGCAGATGCTGGAGCTGCTGGCATGCGTGTGTCTTGGCCACAGAGGACGTGGGAGCCTTGGTCTCCAAGGCAGGAGCCACCAGAAGTCACGGTGCTGGAGGTTGGACCAGAGGCAGGAGAGACTCCTTCTTCTTCCTCCCCTAGGACCCATGTCAGTGCCGCTCACAGGTGGAATCTGCTAGTGTGGGGTCAGGGAGTGTGGTCTGCAGGCCACACAGTGGGCTGGCTCTGATGCAGCTGGGAGACGGTGGGGTGCCCCCCCGCCCCAGCAAGCTCCTATTTGCCCTCTGCACGGGCTCCTTCTGCCAGACATCTGCATACTGGTCCCCACAACATGCCATGTGGGTCTCTGCTGAAGGGACATCTTTCCAAAGACATCTTCCCCAATTATAGTAACTCAAACAACGTTCTCTCCCCTTCACTGTCGCCGCCCCCATCGGTTTTCTTTCTTAGCACCGAGCACCAGACATCGTATGTTTACATGCTGATGTGTTTAGTAAGTGTCCTCCAGGGAGAGCTCCCTGAGTTATGTTCTTATTCCCACATTCCAGTTGAGAAAATAGAGGCTGGGGAGGTTACCCAGTCAGTAGGTGATGGGGCCAGTTCTTGAACTCAAGTTTGTCTGGGATCGAAGTCTGGATCTTTGTCTATAGAACCACAGAATCCGGGATACACATGATGTGACCCAAAAGCATGAGGAGGTTTGGCTCCAGTGGCATGTGTCTGGAGGGGAGTCGTGAGCTCAGCTTAGACAAGGAGCCTTCCTCTGGCCTTCAGAAGTCAGAGATGAGCTCACCAATGCAGTGCCTTCATTGTGCTGATGTGGAACTGAGACCAGATCGGTGAGTCTTGTCTGAGGCCACCAGGCAAGTCAGTGGTTAAGCTGGGATGAGGCCCTTTTCCCAACCCGTGGTCCACTGTGCTTGTCATCACCCCCGCCCGTCCCCCAGGAGGAGGGAGCTTTGGGCCAAGTCTGAGGGAGGAGCAGCCTGCCCAAGCCCTTTTCAGCTTGGTGATGCTGTCACACATTTGAGGGTGGCCCCCTCTGGGTTCTAGCCTGCCGGTCAGCCATGATTGTCTGCAGTCAGCTCCTGCCATCAGCCTCCTGTTCCCAGGCCTGTCATTTGTCGGAGGAAGGGTGGCAGTCACTTTTATAACCCCTCTCTCTGGCATGTTGGAGAGCCCCAGGATACAGGGTCCTTCTCACAGGGATGAAGAAACTGGGGGGTAAAGGTCCACCTCGCCAGGCCACACCTTCCAGGCCCCTTTTCCTCTCTTTTTCATAAGTATTAGTGACTTTATCTTCTACCTTACAGAAATCAAGGGAAAACTGAGACAGCTGACAAAACGCATGGACAGTGTTTGTGTGTGTGTTTGTGTGTACGTGTGTGTGTGAGAGACAGAGAGAGAGAGATTGAACTCAGGGCCCTGGAAGGAGAAGGAGGAGCCCCTGCCAGATTTATCAGAGCCACCAGGTGGAGGCACACTGTGGAGGTTAGCAGCTCAGCCTTTCTGAGCCAGGTCGGTGGGGCTCACTCCCCCGCATTGCTGTTTTCTAGCTCCCTACAGCCTTTCATGTGGCTCCCTCTCTGAGGCACTGATCTTATTGGATTATGTTGAATTCTTAAGTGATTTGATTCACATCAAGGGCTTAGAACGGTGCCTGGAAATAGACTACGTCATGGGAAGCCTCCTGTCGTTTTTCTAGGAGACATCCAATCAGTCTCTGAGCTTCCTGGAAGTCCGGGCAAGAAAGGAACTGGTTCCTCCACAGACTCTTTCTTTACATGAAGCAGATCAGTTCCTCAGGACAGAGAGAGTTTACTTACACACCACTCTAAAAACTGCTTATTACAAGGGACCCTCCACAGGAGTCTTGGGACACATAATCGAGTCTTAAACTAAAGTCAAAGCAGTTGCCAAAGATATTTTCAGTGGCTTTTCTTTTTTTTGTTGTTTCAATCTTTTATTTACATTCTAGCTAGTTACCATTTCTATGATTTTCCTTATATGGACCCTGAGTGAGAGCAGAAAGCACGAGCCTGAAGCACGGCTCGGGGGAGGGCCATGGTCATGGAGCGTGGGTTGGGACTAATCTCCTGGAGTTACTGTTCATTCCATGCCCATGTGTTTATGGAGTTTTTGTTGTGTGCCAGGCACAGGGCTAAGCCCAGGGGATAAAGTATGGAGCCAAACCAGACAGGGCCCCCGAGTCCCAAAGCAAGCAGTCAGCGAGTGTGTTGGACAGGAGCCATATACACGTCACGATGAGTGTGAGATGGTCCCATGTCAGGGGCTACGGAGGAAGGAGCACAGAGCTCCAAGGGGCTGGTGGCGCACACCAGGGACAGCTTCCTGGAAGAGGTGGCAGTTGTGCTGGGGTGGAAGGATGAGTGGACATAGGGGGTCAAGGGACAGAGGCAGGAATCCACCCACAGCTCAAGGGTTGATCATAAACCCATGAATACATATGGCTGCTTGGGACTGACACTGGCCAGGGAGGATGCCTGTTTTTGTTCTTGCCGTTTGCTTATGTTATTTTTTAAATAAATACCTCCACTATTTCTATCTAGGAAGTCGACTACGAACAGCTGTCATTCATCAGGAATAATCCCTGGGTAATCACCTAACAGACACATGTCAGTCGATTCGCACAAGTACCCTCGGAAATAGAGTAGACTTCTAGGAATGTTGGTTAGTCTTGTTGGGGTTGTCACTCCAATTCACTGCAGAAACAACGGAGGTTTTGGCTGTCAAGTGACTCCCTAAGTCACATGAGGGGACATCTTTCATGCCCCAGCTGTCACCCCAGGGTCAACCCTGGACCACCTTGCTGTTTTGCCGATTTGCGAACTACAGCGTGTTGAAGACCAGCTGACTGTGCAACGATGGGCTTGTTTCTGGGCTCTGTCTTCTGTTCCACTGGTCTAGGTGTCTGTCTTTTTTATGCCAGTACCATACTGCTTGACTTACTGTAGCTCTGCAGGCTATGTTGAAATCAGAAACCATGATGCCTCCTGCCTTGTTCTTCTTTCTCAGGGTTGTTTCGGCTATTCATGGTCTTCTGTGGTTCCATATGAATTGTAGCATTATTTTTTCTATTTCTGCAAAATATGCCAGCATTGAATCTGTAGATGGCTTTGGGTAATATGGTCATTTTAACAATATTAAATCTTCCAATCCATGAACATAGGATGTCTTTCCATTTCTTTGTGTCTCCTTTAATTTTTTTCATCAGCATTTTATAATTTTCAGCATAAAAGTCTTTCTTCTCCTAAGTCAACCTTACTCTTAAGTATTTTCTTCTTTTTGATGCAATTGTAAAGGGGATTATTTTTCTAATTTCCTCTTTGGCTAGTTTATTGTTAGTGTACAGAAATGCAACTGATTTTTGCATGTTGCTTTTGTATCCTGCAACTTGACTGAATCCATTTGTTTGGTTCTAGCAGATTTTTTGGTGAAGAGTGTGTGTGTGTGTGTGTGTGTGTGTGTGTGTGTGTGTTTGTGTGTGTGTGTGTGTGTTGTCTACAAACAAGGATGATTTTACTTCTTCCTTTTTATTTGGCTGCCTTTTCTTTCTTTTTCTCACCTAATTGCTCTGGGAAGGATTTCTGAATAGAAGCGACGAGAGTGGCTATCCTTGCCTTGTTCCTAACCTTGGAGAAAAGGCTTTCAGTTTCTCACCATTGAACATGCTGTTGGCTGTGGACCATAGTGTCTTCTGGATTCTAGATAGCTGGAAAACTGGTTCTCTTTATGCAAAAGAATGAAGTTGGACCCTTAGCTCACACCATACACAAAATCAACTCAAAATAAATTGTAGACTTAAATATAAGACCTGAAGCCATAAAACTCCTAGAAGAAAACAGGGAGAAAACTTCATAATATTCGTTTTGGCAGTGATTTCTTGGATATGATAAAAGCACAGACAGCAAAAATGGATAGGGGAACTGTATCAAGTTAAAATACATCTGCACAGTAGAAAATATTAGCAAAATATATATCTAATAAGGGGCTAATATCCAGGAACTATAAAGAACTTCTGCAATTCAATAGCCAAAAATCCAATAACCTTATTTAAAACTGGACAAAGAACTTGGATATATATTTATCCAAAGAAGACATACACTTTACCAATGGATACATGAAAAAAAAACTCATCATCACTAGTCATCAGGGAAATGCAAATCAAAACCACAATGAGATGTTACTTCACACCAGCAGGATGGCTATGACCAGAAACGCAAAGGGAGGTGTTGGTGAGGATGTGGAGAAATTGGAAGCCTCGCACTGTTGGTGGGAATCCAGAATGGTGTAGCCACTCTGGAAAACAGTACGGAGGCTCTCTAGAAGTGAGAACCAGAAATAGCATGTGACCGAGCAGTCCCACATCCGGACATTTATCCAAAAGCATTGAAATCAGGTTCTCAAGAGATATTAGCACCTTCATTGCAGGTTCATTGCAGTTCATTGCAGCACTATTCGCAGTAGCCAAGATGTGGAAATCACCTAAATGTCCACTGATAGGCGAATGGATAAAGAAGATGTCTTATACACACACAATGGAATATTATTCAGCTTTAAAAAAGAAGGAACTCCTGTGTGACAATACGGATCAACCTGGCAGACATTATGCTGCCTGAAGTAAGCCAGTCACAGAAGGAAAAGTGCCGTCTGACCGCAGTTATTTGAACTGTCTGAAGCAGTCAAGTTCATGGATCCCAACAGTGGAATAGTGGTTGCCAGGGGCTGTGAGGGAGGGGCAAGTGGGGAGCTCCTATCAGTGGGTATGAGGTTTCTGCAAGATGAATAAATTGAAGAGATCTGCTGAGTATCATTGTGCCTGTCCTCGGCAATATGGTGCTGTGCACTTGAAAATGTGCTCCGTGCCAGATCTCACGGCCCATGTCCTTAGCATAACAGGATGGTCTTTCTAACTTTGCAGTAATAAATTGCTCATTCACTAATGGGGGAAAAACCACAAGGCACAGCTATGGAGATCACTCCTGACAATATGAATGCAACCGCTAATTTCATGACACACAAAAGCAATCACCACAAAGACAGAATGGCAGCAGACGTCTACAGAGCACTCTTAGGAAAGAGGACTTTCCGTTTGCCTAATGGCTTGACCTAACCTCCCACTCTCTGAATCAGCCCCTGAGTCATGCTTGCGTCAGCCCTTTGTTCACAAAGCACCACGAGATTGGGAACGGCAGCTTGGCTGTGTGACTGGGACAAGTCACTCATCCCTCTGAGCCTCAGTTTCCCCACCTGTTAAAAGGCAGCAAAGCGCTGACCTTGCGGGGTTCTTTTGCGGCTGCTGCAGGCCCACATCCAGCGCCATCCACCTGGGGTCTCAGTGAGTTGTGTTCTGTCTCCCATTAGGGAGCTCCTTCTGAGCAGAAACTGCTTTTTCTTCCCTTAGCACAGGACACTTAGCATCCCCCGGCACGTAGCGCGCTCTGAACAGCTGCAGGTTAATTGAAATCAACTGAATTCGATTCTTTTAGCTTCTCAGCTCTGTGGGTTCTTTTCATCATTCTTCAAGGTGCGGGCAAAGAAAGAGGGGGTTGGAACACTGACTCCCTCACTTCCTACCTGAGATCTCTGGCACATTTCCTAACTCCTCGGAGGCTCAGAGTGGAACACTAGGTTTTCCTGATAAGATCTGTAAGACCCCCAGCCCAATGCCTGGCACATAGTGGGTGCACAATGTCAGCGTCCTTTCCCCTGCTTGGTCTCTTGACTCCCCTTGAATGCAGATGAGTCTATAACCTGTACAAGATCTGATTACATGATGGCTTCCTCTCCCAGCCTAGAAATTGACCACGCCACCCAGAGGGTTTTCTCTCCAGTTGGGAAATGCAAAGTCTCATTGCCTTGAATTAGTGATCAGAACATGACCAGAAATACGAATGCAGTGTGAGCTGTGGGAAGCCTTTACTTTCAAGCGCAAGGGCGAGGCTGGGAGCCTGAGCCGGGAGAGGACCCAAGTAGATCAGATGAACTATTTAAGTGACTTGGAGATTCAAGGGAACAGACCCCTCCGGGAGGGCTATTTTCCATAAGCAAATGTCTTTTGGAAATGGGCTCACTATGAGTTTCTAAGGTCATGTCCCCTCTCTCCAAGGACAGCTAATTAGAACTAGAAGTTTCTCTCCCATCCATTCCGCACTCCCTAGATGTCATGGCCTCATTCTCCCTCCCAGTCTTCCATAGAATCCACACCCTTCTTGGGTTCTCCACTTGCTTGGGAGACCCTGTCCTTCTTCCTGCTCAATGCCTGGGTCCCTCCCGCAGCATCTCTGACAGGTGGTCATCACTCCTCTCCTTTGCACACCTCCAGGGATGAGGGACTCACTGCTTGTAAAACAGCCTAATCTGCCCTCAACCAACCACATCAGTCAGACGTTCTTTGTTGTGGTGAGCTGGTGCCTGATGCATCACAGCTGCTGCCATTGGTCTTTGTTCTGACCTCGGGGCCAAGGAGTCCAACCCTGTCCACATCCAGTCTTCTCTTCTCAGAGGATCCCCTTCTCCGGACTGAACAGATGAGGAAGAACCAGTCACATTCATCCAACATGGTTTGAGCACCTGCTGTATGCCAGGCCTTGAGTAAGTCCCGGCCCCTGGCAGGAGGTGTCATAAGCCTGACACCAGCAAGCACCTGTCTTGACCTGGTAGGACCGCATGATGACAAGGGCAGTTGTGACAGCCGTTGGCCAGCCGCAGGACACAACGTGTGCTTCGTCCCCTCCCTGCGTGGTTTCCGCCCCTTTGTGCCTGGAGTCCCAGCTCCTGGGGCAGATTCCAGGCCTTCCCCTGGAGAGGGGAAGGAAGGGAATGTTACTAGGGGCTCTGGCTGAAGAAAGAATGCAAGAGTTAGTTTCAAACAAGTCCCCTCTGTGCTTCCAAAGTGGAATGGAATTGGTGCTGATTTACCGGTGAGGCGTTTGTCTCCCTCTGCTGATGGGCCGACGGCTGGTGGGAGGAAGCCAGAGGACGCTTCTAGGCTCTTCAGGAGTTCTGGGAAGAAAGATAGGGAAAGAGGGGAGGGAGGGAGGAAGGAACAGAGGGAAGGAGACAAGGGGAGGGTAAGGGAGCATGGGGGGACCGTGTTTCAAAGATCTGAAAGGTGTCGTTCTAAGTTCCCCTGGAGCATAACGGAGCATCCAGGGCAGGGCTCTCGGAGCCCCTGGTTAGGCTCTTCTCCCAGCGACTCCATTCACCAGTAGTGCCCTCCCCTGGTGGCCCTGTCGCTTCATCCTCCTCCCCACTCTGATTTCAGCCCAGCCGTGGGGCAGCCCCGTGTGAGCAGGGACGCAGGCTGACGTTTCTGTGCCTCCAGCACAGCAGGTGACTCTGCATGCTCAGATCCGCTCCTCACACGACAGGCATGCATGCCAGTTAGTGCCCCCTGGAGGCAGGAGCGGGCATGGACAGTTCGGGAAGAGGTCCATGCTCTACTCAGAAGTCCAGGGGCACCTGGGTGGCTCAGTTGGTTGAGCGTCTGGCTTCGGCTCAGGTCATGATCTCACGGTCCGTGGGTTCGAGCCCCACGTCAGGCACTGTACTGACAGCTCAGAGCCTGGAGCCTGCTTCAGATTCTATGGCTCCCTCTCTCTCTGCCCCTCCCCTGCTCACTCTGTGTCTCTGTCTCTCAAAATAAAATAAAGACATTTAAAAAAAAAAAAACAAGAAGTCCAGTACAGCGGACCCCTTCGTCCATAGTGGGCCCCTCAATGACTCGCCTTGGGCGGCTTCCCCTTCCCCACACCACCCACCCTACCACTCACCCTGCTCTCTGCAACCACCCCGTGTGTCACCTTCTTACACCCAATCCTTGCCTCAGGCTCCGCTCTCAGGGATCCTACTTCTGACCACCGGCAAGTTGCATCTCTCTACTCACCTGCAAAGTAGGGACACTGCGGTGTCTCCTTCAAGGGACGGTTATGTGAATGTTAAATAAGAAAAGGCCTCTGAAGCATGGAGAACGGTGGCTGGCCCAGAGGGAGTCTCAGCAAGCGTCAGCCGGCATCGTTGCAATATCGGCCTTCACGGTGATAAGCGCTCAGAAGGAAAACAGTGTAGGTCCAAATGGAAGACAGCAGCAAGGCTGGCTGAACGTGACGCGTTTGGAAATCGGAATTGTCTTGCAGTCCCATCGGCTGGGAATGAAGCGTCTGGGGGAGGGGCACCGGCCGCGGGGAGCTTCCTGCCTTCCCAGCGGCGCTCAGCTGTTGCTGCAAAATCGGGGGCCAGGGCTGCCTTTTCATGTTTTAACAAGCATAATCCAGCCACGGAAATGCTTCATTGGGGTCATTTCAAAACAGGCACACTTTTTACAGCTGTTTGCAGAGGGTTTGTTTTTTAATGTGCAGATGTGGGAGTTTGAGCTGGTGAAACGTGCACATCCCTGGGGTCCCGAGCAGCACGGTGGTGGCACCGCTTCCACAGGGTGACCTCCTTTGAAAAGCTGCTCCTTTCTTGCTCTCAGAAAGTCACCGTTACCTTGAAGAGGCCGGTGACAGGTGTCAGTAGGTTGAACCTCGGATCCTTTATGAACCGTCTGCACATTCGTCGGGGTTAATTCAGTGCAAAGCAGACACAGCCCTTCCCAAGTCCTCTGACCACGCACGGGACAAACAAGGGGAACTGCATGACCCTACGCAGAGGTGAGGGGCGCCCTGCCAGCTCCTCCCGCCCCCATGTGGTCCCGGGGACAGCTCCAGGATCGGGCCCTGATGCCCTGCAGGGACAGCACAAACCGAGCTTCCCATGTCGTCCGCTACGGTCCCCGCTTTGGATCCTAGTGCTGTCGGTAATGAACTCAGACTTCAGTCCCAGGAGCTGCTGAAAACAAGTGCTTGGGGGAAAGCTCCCAGTGTCCAGGGGAAAAGAGGGGTGCGCGCTGTGCGGGGCTCGCTGCTGTGGAGGGCGTGGCCGGGCTCCACCCGCAGCCCCTCTGGCTGCCTTGTCACAGGGACTTCCCGGCCCCCCGAGGGGGGTCTCCAGGCCGCTGCGCGCTTGGCTCTAGCAGGAGCGATAAAGGCTTGCAGACGTGGTCGAGTGTAGTGGTGATTGTAACAGCGCCGCAAACTGGGGACTTCAAACAACCGGTGTGGTCTCCGGAACCAGAGACCAGAAGTTCAGAGTCAACCTGTCCCCAAGACCTGCGTAATCTCCCAGCTTCCGGGTTTGCCTGTCCTTGGGGCCCCGGCTGAGGCTGCCACTGTCCAGGCTCTGCTCCCGTCCTCGCGTGGCTGTCTTCTCTGTCTGTCTGCATGTCTCCTCTTCTTATCCAGACCCCACCCTCCTCCAGCGTGACCTCTCCTTAACTGGCATATTAATCACATGGGCAAAGACCCTGTTTCCAGATAAGGTCACGTTCACCGTTATCAGGTTAGGACTTCGACCTATGTTTACGGGGACACCATTCAAGCCACAGCAGAAGGTTACAGGGTTTTGTACCCTTTGTGAGGCTAGAAAGGAAGAAAAAGGAGAATGAAGTGGGTGTGTAGCAGGTGCCTTCTGGAACAGTTAGCAGACCGGCAGTGCTCCCGGCCCACTCGGAGCAGCAGCGGGACTTCTGAGGACTTCGTGTGTGTGACGTTTCATCCTGCAGACAGTCCCAGCGCTATGCGTCCCTTTTATAGATGATGAAACTGAGGCTCAGGCACAGGAAGTGGCTCACCTGGCATCAGACAGGTGACCAGGGGAGAAGCAAGGAGTTGAACCCAGGCAGTGTGGTCCCAGAGTGGGGGCCCTTGCCCACCCCGTGACACCATGACACCCCAAGTCACAGTAGTAGGCACACCGTGCAGGTGCCATTACACCAGATGGCTGCTCCGAGCCTCCTGGATCCTGAGGAAGCAGAGGTGCATGAGGTGCCCGAGAGGGGCCTGGGTGCCAGGCAAGGGGCAGCGGAGGTTGGACGGAGCCCAGTTCAGTCTGTCCACACCGCCCACCTCCTCCCCTCCGCTCTGCCGCACACCTCTTCCCATTCTGCCTGGGGTGTGGCACTGGGAGTGCATGAGGGCCTGACTTGGGCTGCAGTCAGCTTCCAGCTCCTTCTCTGAGCTGGCCGGGCGCAGGCACCGCTTCAGACACCACCTCCCTGACCTGAAGACTTCAGGGATGCGAGGCAGACCCGGTCAGGAACACCTGCTCTTCTTCATTCTGCGTTGCCCATGTGAAGCCGGGTGGGCAGAATGCTGGGCCTCAGCCCTCGGCGATCTTGAAGGAAAGAAGCTGGACCGCACAGTGTCCAGCTCATCACCGACTTCCGCCATTGGCACACCAGCCAATTCTAACCTCCCGAGGCCAGCCAGGATCCCAGACCCGCCCGGCAGAGGTGGTTGTCCCCACAGCCAGCATCCACACCCTCCCCCGCTGGATGGGAAGACAGCCCAGGGTCCATCCCCACCAAGCTCAGGGCAGCCAGTACTGCTCAGGCAGAAGGAGACGCCAGGACAGTCCCGTCTTCCATTCTGGTGCTCCTGGAGAGACAGCACCCGCCAGGAGGCCAGATTGGCCTGTAGGGGAGTCCATGGGCCCCACCCCAGCAGGCCCCCCAACCGACATGGGACACCCAGTGAGCACTTTCCAGGGCTGGGCACCTTTCCAAGTGCATGCCCACCACCTGGTCTGCAAGCCACAGTCTGCAAACCAGGCATAATTAGGGCACAGAGTGGCTGAGCAGCTTTGCCATGGTCACCCAGCCAGGACATGGACAGCATGGGCTCCAACCCCAGCAGCCAGGCTCTAGAGCTGCGCCCCTAAACACCAGGCTTATGGCTGCTCAGGTGGAGTTTGTGACCCCTCTCCCTTCCAACTGTGCAGACACACACCCCAATTCTGCCCTAATTAGGTTTTGCATCATGCTGGCCTGTCCTCTGCCAGGGGCACAGTATGGGTGTTGCACCTGCAGTGAGCCAGGCTCTGGGCTGTCATAGCGACTGGAGACCTGGGTGGCCTCAGCCCTTCCTTGCAGAGAGATCAGATGCTTTTTGCATGCCATGCCGAAAGTGAGTAGGGTTGGGGGAGCTCTAGGGGTCTAATTAAAACAGTTTTCTGTGGCTATTCTAGCAAATTACCACAAACCTAGTTGCCTGAGTCCCGCTTCAGCAGGTCCAGGGGTCCCTGAAGGCGGGACGGTGTCAGCACGAGAGAGAGAGAGAGAGAGAGAGAGAGAGAGAGAGAGAGAGACATATGAGAGAGCCACAAGTTTCTTCCTTGATCACCAGGCAGGCGTCTCTGCTCTGTCTGCTGTGGTGTCTTTATTTATAGCTCAAGTGATGACATAACATCAGAAAACAGAAATTTTTTACAGTGACTAATTCTTTGTGATGTTTTAATCATTGAAAGTGATGACATTAGAAAATAGAAATTTTTATAGTGACTAATTTTTTATGATAAGATGTTTTAATCATCGAAAGTGCACAGAAACAAGTTTTACAGGAGTATTTTTGTAGAATCATCCCATTCATTCTTGCATCAGTCCCCAAGATTAAGAAAGTAACAAACCTATCTTATTTTGTACAGGTTGGGGTTTTGCCAATAATTATGACTTTGTTTTTACTTAACAAGTTACAACCAAGTCATGTAACACACTTACAGTGAGGTTGAGTAAATCTTATAACCAAGAATATAACAGAATGTTTTTAGTGAAAAACAGGATAATATACATATTATTTAAGTTCGTATAGCTAAGATTAAAACATAGGTTAAGGGGTATGTAGATAGGCTAGGAGTTATTTTGTTTGGCTCATAAACTACAAGAGAAAGAATGTTTGTTAACAAGTTGCTTAAGAAAGCCCTTTCTCGGGGCCTTGGACCTGGGTTTCCCCGTTCTTACCCATCCTCATAACTGAAGTCAGTACAAGGGAGGGTATCTGTGGAATGTGGACCTTGGAAAGGGCCCATGTTCTGTCCTTGTTTTCCATTTCTTATCTCCAATTTAGGCTCCTTTTCTCTGGAGCTCTTGTGTTTTTAACCCCTTCATAGTCTATGTTTATAATCTACAGGGTCCTATTGGAAGAGTCTTTCAACAAACACCTACAGTGCTTTGATCTGAAACCTCCTTTGTAGGGGTAGGAGTATGCTTCTTCTCATGAGGTATCTGTGTGGGGAATATTGGTCTGATTTGGAACATTGTGAGGCCTGATCAATAACAACAGGCTCATTCCCAATATGAGCCAGTAGCAGAAGGAGATACCAGTTTTGCCTCTCATGGCAGGAGCTGTGCAAACGTCTGCCATTTCCTCGCTGTGACTGTCATCACTTAGTCATCCAGTGAGGCCGATGCGGCTCCCAGCATCTCCCCCTTTTCTATTTTTTAAATGTAGAGTGTGTAATTCAATGGAAACTTCATGAATCCCATTGCTTGGTACCTGGTAGAAGACTGGAAAGAGACAAAGGACAATTAACAAGGATCAAACCGATGTTCATAAAAAAAGAGGGGAGACTATGATTACTGACAAAATTATTTAGTTCCCCTAGAAAGGACATTGCTAACTGGGAAAGAGAAACAAAGGTAGTAGATTGTTTGAGGTCCAGAATCTGTTGATGAAAAAATTGTAAATTTAGACTAAAATTAGAATGATTCCATATACCAAGTAAATGATTTTGTACTTTTTCCCAGGCATTAGAGGATTGATTGTGTTTTAAAGGGGTTACACATATCCAATTATATTCTCTAGGCCCTGGAGAGCCAGCCGTACTTTTAAAGAATTTAGTTCATTTCTGCCAGAGTCTGGCTCCAGCAGGTCCAGGGCCCCCTGAAGGAGAGACAGTGTCAGCAAAAAAAGGAGAGAGCGCCTCAGCTTTCTTTCTCATTCACCAGGCAGGCATCCTTCTATGCTCTGTCCGTTTTTGTGTCTTTATTTATAGGTTATGTGATAACAGGACATCAGCAGGTGGAACTTTTACAAGAAACATATCTCTGTGATAGGAAGCTTTGAAGAGTGTACAGACACAAGATTTACAGAGGCATTCTGGCAAAACTATCCTAACTACAGTGAGCAGTAAATTCTACAATTAAGAAGAAGACAGGATGTTCTAAGGGAAAAATATACATACTTGTTTATATCAACGATGCTAAGATTAAGTCATAGTTTGAGTGATATATAGACAGGTTGGGAGGCATCTTGTCTGGCTTGCAAGAAGAAGAATGTATCTGGACTGACTAACAGATTGCTAGTGTAAACCCTTTTGTTTAACGCTGAGGGTGTAAATACCATAGAGACCCTACATGGGTCAGCCCTTGTCTATGGGCATGTTTTAGTGACCCTTACCCACTGTCATCAACCACCCTCATTATGGATGTCATCGTAAGGAAAGGTATTTGTGGCATCAATTAGCAAAAAGGTATGTGCAGTAACTTATGTCCGGTCCTTGTCTGTTTCTTATCTCTTAGTTAGGCTCTTCTTCTCCGGGCCAGAGTTAACTGTAACTCTTGTGTTTCTAGCCCCCCTTCTAATTTATGTCTTGGGTCTGCAAAGCTCATTCGAAGAGCCTTTAGGCAAACCCCTGCAGCGCTTTGTCTAAAATCTTCCTTGTAGAGAATACGCTTCTTCTCATGAGGTATCTGTGTGGGGAATATTGGTCTGACTTGGAACATTGTGAGGCCTAATCAATAACAGTAGTCCCATTCCCAATATGAGCCAATAATAGAAGGAGATACCAGTTTCGCTTCATGGCAGGAGCTGTGCAAACATCTGCCATTTCCTTGCCGTGACTGTGTCATCAGGCAAGGCCGACGCAGTTCCCAGCATCTCCCCCTTTTTTGCTTTTTAAATTAAGGTGGTGTAGTTCAATGGAAACTTTATGGATCCCATTACTTAGTACTCAGCAGAAGACTGGGAAAAGACAAAGGACAATTAACATGGCTCCAAGAATCAGACCGATAATTATAAGAAAAGAGGAAGTTTTGATTACTGACAAAATTATTTAGTCCATCTAGAAAGGACGTTGCTACCTGGGAAGGAGAAGCAAAGGTAGTAGATTGATTGAGGTCCAGAATCTGTTGATGAAGAAACTGTAAATCTAGACTAAAATTGGAATGATTCCATATACAGAATAAATGATTTTGCACGTTTTCCCAGGCGCTAGAGGATTGATTGTGTTTTAGAGGGTTATAAATATCCAAATATATTCTCTATGGCGCTGGAGAGCCAGCCGTATTTTTTAAGAATTTAGTTCATTTCCAATACATAGAATAGCTTTTGCGAGTGCACTTACCTTTGTGTCTAGTTTCTTATCTATGATTTCTTGAATAGCCAAGGCATGAGAAACATTTTTGGTTAGTTGATTTACATGTTGGCTGTATGAACCTCTTGGGCTAGGGCAGTGGTAGAAGCAGTCATGGACCCTATAGTGGCAATTAGTGCAGTGATACCCCAAATCAGTCCTGCAATAAAACACTTGTGTCGAGATAAGGAATTATTAATCTCTTGTATTACTTATAATCATCATACCAGGGAAGGGTTAGTTTAACAGGATTTTCTATTGAGGGTGCCCCTGTTCTTATAAATGGGGCCCAGATTAGAGACAATTAATACCAACAGAGCATCCTATCCATAAGAGGAAGGGGAGTGTAAACAGGAACCTTCTGCTGTTCCCCCAGCTTTCTGGGGCAACATTTGCCAACTCGATGGCAAAGAGTAAGGACAGTTTATCTCACTGGACTGCTGATTCCTCAAACTTCTGCCGTGCTTAGACCAGCCAGCTTCCAGGGTGTGGCTGGAGCAGGGCTGGAGATCTCAGGAGCCATTATCTTTTTGAGGGTCAGTTTAAGCGGGTTGATTGGATCTGGGTCACTTTGCCAGGTCGAGGGTTCTTCTGAGTTGGCCTACTTAACTACGGAGTCATGGGCCCATGGGGTGATGTTTGAAAACTTAAGAGCTGAATCCTTTGTTTAGTTGTATATTTGTGAAGTCCACCTCTAAGTCTTTGAAAGGGGTGCCACCCCCCATCCTTTAAATAAACCAGATATTCTGGGAAGCTTGCTAAAACCTTAGGAAGTTATAAAGTACATCCTAAATAGAATTACAGATTACTACAAATCTTAAAACTCTATTTATTTAACCAAAGTGGCAATAAAAGATCCCAAAGGCAAATGCACAACATTATATAGTTGTTAGCAAAACCTAGTTTCTTTAACCTCCAGAAGTTTCAACTAAGTAATCAAAGACCTGATAAAGATGAAACCTAAGGTTCTGGTTTTCTTGGCAAACAAAAGAGAAAACCTTTGTTTATATTGTCTGATTAAGAGCAGATTAACAACCCAAGAAAACTTTGTCTTTTGAACAGAGAGAAAAGCAGAGTTTCAGCCTTATACCAGTGTACTTTTAAAATTCCGTTCATCTCAACCTTAGTCTATCCTGAGCATACATAAAATTCCTTTCCAAAGATTTCCCTTTATGAACCTTCTATAACTTTCCCTTGCCTTTAAACTTTGTCCCAAAGCCATCTATCTCCAAACAACCAGTCTCATTTAGGACAAAATTACTTTCTTTTACCTTCAACACAAATGTATTTTTATTCCTTATATATTTCTTATATATCTCCCATTTTCCTGCATATAGGGTTGCCTTTTTTATTTTTCCATCAGTCTTAAGTGCACGTAGCAGAATTTTGACTCTTAGGAAACCTTAGTCTCCAATTGTGGACTTAGTAACCAACTGAGAGGTGTTTACATCAAAATTTTTTCTTTGATGGTAAATTTATGAACCAATTAAGTCCCAGTTTTAAATTTTGTAAATGAATGAGGGAGAAGCCCTCACATCTATTAGGAAGAGGAACAGAAAGAGCTGACATCCTCTTTAGTCTGATTTTATCTCAGCCAGACCAATAAGGTCCCCTTCTCTGGATAGTCCCAACCCCATAATGTTCCCATGAGGCGGTGTTGCAAAGACAGACAAAGGGGGTAGGGGTGTCCCCTCTAATGAGGAGACCAGTCAGATGCCCATCTGGCCGTGTCCTGAAGGAACTTAGGTAACACTTAGCCATAGCAGTCTCAGCTTTGTGACTTACAATCAGAAGCTATTCCGATGCTGCCATAGACTGTATGCCATTCACCACAGAATCGGAGATGGGCCCACTCAGACTCCGTAGGCTTTTTGGGACTTTAAGGGTGCCCCCACCTCTTGGAGTCACAGAATTGAACTCGGCAGGCAAGCCAGACCGAGCCACACATTCACACTCACATCCACACCAGAGGTTATTACATTCCCTCCCACGAATTTTTACAGATGAGAACAAAAACAATGACAAATGACAACAGGACAAAACAGGTACAGAAGTGGCCACAAAACAGGTCTGCAGGTTTACTGAAGGGGTGGGAAGTATTGCTGCATCAAGACTTCCACTTAATACCCCAGACAGAAGCACATGTTCATTCAGAATTTAGATGATATATTGACTTACCTCCAGAGGTTTGGACAGGTGAGTCTCACAGATTACTGGGGCCGTTTTGGGGGCGGCAGGAAAGACAAGAGTGTCTCCCTGGCTCCCAAGACCTACGTGTCCATGGAAGTGCACTTTGCTCCTTGACCTCGAGGGTGGGAGGGGAGGCAATGAGGTATTGAGAATAGTATCAAAACCAGTTATGTGGACCACACCGAAGTTGGTGCAGAAACAGGAAGGGGAGAGGAAGGCAGAAGAGGCAAGGTGACAGCAGGAGGCGTTGAAGGAAAATCCAATCTAAAATCTGAGAGGAGTAGGAGCCAAGTTTCTTCCAACAATGTGGAAATATGGAGTCCACATCGGGCCAGAGAAGACTGGGAATTTCCCCCAGGGTGGTTTCCATCCTATTTGTTTAAGTGCAGTTCCTTCTATGTTTTCAGGATCATTATCTTTGGAAGGGACAGAGAATGTTAAAGCCCTGTTGCTTGTAGGGTTTTAGCTAATTCTGTGTCTCCTTTTTCTGCTTCCCTAATGGCAGCCTGAAGGCGGGTCCCTTTTGTAAAAGGCATGGGGGGGAGTGGCCCAGTTAAAGGGAAAAACCCAGAGGCCAGAGGGAAAATCCCAGATGTTTGAACAAGGAATGCAAAATTGCTAGAGGTCAGAGTTGAAGCTTTTGTTGTGGACCAACTAGGGACAGCCCTGGAGTCCAATTTAGTCTCATTTTGGGGGGCTGTGGGCTGAAAAATAGCTCCAGAGCTGTCTTTGGTGGAATTTAAAGCTTCTTTTATAGGAGTCCACAAAGAAATGGCCTCAACAGGCACCTTTTGGGGCCCCTGAGAGACATAACATTGTTTGATCTCATCTTCCTTAGTCGCCACTTGCCTCTCAGCTAGATCCTCATATTCTGCCCTCCATAATAAGTAATTTCCTCCTGACAAGCAGGCCTTGGCCACCTGTGCCCAATCATAAGGGGTCTCCAATGTGATGTTGGGGCATCGAGCAATGTGATAGTATAAGGAGCCAGAGGCCCATATTCACTGCAAGCAGTTTTTAGCTCCTTCAAAATCTTGTAAGGAAGCAGCTCCTATGAGATTTCATCATCAAATTCTTTTTCAAAGACTCCTGGGAGGCACTGAATAAGGCCGGTGTCACCCTCTCTTTTGGCCTCTCTAATGGCAGCCTGTAATCCATTTGAATTGGATAACGAAGGGGGAGAAGGTGGTCTGGAGGGCAGATCCTTGAATTTATCTATTGTTCTAAGTGGAGTTTCTTTGACCTGTATGGGAAAAGCCCAACTTTCTTTGCCATGGTCTTCTGCTGTTGTTTCCGAATTGCTCTTACATTTTTGGGGGGGGGGCTCTTTATCTTGTCCCTTTTCTTCTATGCTGTTAGGAATATTATTTTTGGGAGGGACAGGTAAAATCAAATCTTCCTCAGTAGGTGCTGTTGCTTGCTATTTGTGGCATCAATTAGCCAATTTTTCTACTTCTAACTGAGGGGTCCAAGGCTTCTCGTATGAAGTTACATAGAGAAAGGGCATCAACAGGAACTTTTTGTGGCCCCTTAAGCTTAAAATATTGCTTGATCTCATCTCTCACCTTATTCCAAGTTTCCACATTAACAGTTCCTTCCTCTGGGAACCATGGACAGCTCTTTTGTATGAAACATAAAAAACACGCAACTTGTTGGGGCGATACCTTGACCCCTTTCTCCGAAAGCAAGTTATAAATAACATCTATAAAGAGTCTCCTGTCTTTAGACTCTTTATGGCCCATAGCTTCTCAGGATCTATGCTCTTAATAACGTCTATAAAGAGTCCTCTTTCTTTAGACTCTTTATGGCCCAAAGCTTCTCAAGTTCTGACCTATCCACCACTCTTCCATTAGAAGAACTATCTGAACCATCTGTAAAAACCATAGCGGCTGGCGGGGGTAAGGGCTCATTCCTAGTAGTGTTTGGAAAAACAAAGGGGTGAGTTTTAAGGAAATGAAGAATCGGATGACTAGGGAGGTGAAATCTGATTTCTCCCATAAATCCTTCCATGGCAATTTGCCAATCCTCGCTATTTTGTAACAAATTATATAATTGGTCTCTAGTGTAAGGAACAATTATAAAGGCCACATCTTGGCCAAATAATTCTTTGCTTTGCTTACGTCCCTTGGTCATAAGAGTGGCCACCAGAGCCGGGTATGACATGACAACTTTTTTTGGAGTAGCTGCAAGATGAATCCATTCTAAGGGCCCATCCTGCCAAAGACACCCAGTAGAGGTGTGTTTGGTGGGCAAAAGAATTAAGGACCAAGGATTTTGAGGGTCCACTCTTGTTGAAGTTTGATTGTTTACGGCCTCTTCGACCTTATGTAAGGCCTCTCTGGCCTCCTCAGTAAGACTCTACAAGGATTTTGGATCAGGATCTCCCTGAAGGATATCAAAAAGAGGCTTTAACTCTGAAGTAGTAAGTTTTAGGTGGGACCAAATTCAATTAATATCCCTAAAAGTTTTTGAGAGTCATTAAGGGTGGCTAAATGGTTTTTCTCAGTTGTAAAGCCTGGTGAGTTACTATTTGAGTGTTAAGTATTCTGTCCAGGTAATTGAAGGGCGGCTCCACTTGAATCTTATCTGGAGCTATTTTCAGACCAAATTGTTATAAGCAAGCCACAGTCTTTATTAAGAGTTCTTGTAACACTGCTTGATCAGGGTGAGCCAGAAGCATATCATCATATAATGAATGAGATAGAGGTTATTATAAGCTTGCCCAACCGGTTCTAAGGCTAGACTTACCAACTTCTGACAAAGCCGTAGGGCTGCTTTTCATTCCCTGTGGCAAGACCTTTCACTGATACCTTTGATAAGGCTGTTGGAAATCTTCAGAAGGTAAACCAAATGCAAACCTCTGGGAATCCTCATGATGGAGGGGAATGTTGAAACCATCTTGCAAATCGATCACAATTACTTTAAAACCTGTCGGCACCACCAGGGGGGTGAGAGGCCGGTGGTAAGGAGCCCATGCTCTCCATAGTAGTGTTTATTGCCCTTGAATCTTGTAATAACCTCCATTTACCTGATTTTTTTCTAATAACAAAAATGGATGTGTTCCAAGGACTGTTGGAAGGCTGGATATGCCCTTCCTCCAGCTGTTGTTCTAGGAGTTGTCTTGCTGCTGCTATTTTTTCAGTGGCTAAGGGCCATTGTTCCACCCACACTGGAGCATTTGATTTCCAGGTTATGGGATCTGCAGCTAAGGGAACAATGGACCCCCCCTATAAATTTGGATCAATTTGGATAACCTGTTCCTTCTTTATCTAATTTAGGTTTGACATCTATGGGGGCCATATGCCTTGTAATTCTTTACCTAATCCTTTCCTATGCAGTGATAGGGCAAAAGAAGCAACTGAGCCATCCTTTGGTTTTTAAGATTCTGTTTGGTAGAAGATGGAGGAGAGATCAGAACTTTGATTTTTCCCTGGTGATCAGAATCCATAACCCTAGGGACAACAGTAATTCCTTGGAGGCAGATGGAGCTCTGTCCCAAAACCAGACCAACCATCCCAGAGGGCAAAGGCCCTTTTACTCCAGTGGGAATAGCCCCTGGGGGTGAATCAGGGGTTAATATTGTGCTGGTGGCGGATTGGAGGTCCAGGCCCACGATACCAGGTGTTGCTCCGAGGAGGTCTGAGATTGAATGAAGTTGGTGAATGGATTTAGGCTGCTTGCCCCAGTTATTGTTGGGGCCTGGGGCTGGCCCCCTTGCTCGTTTCCCTGGTCCTGAATATTAACACTGGGAACTCCTTTGGCGGGAGGGCCAAGAGCCTGACCACATCTATGAAACTTAGACTTGCAATCTCTGGCCCAGTGAAAGCCTTTTTGGCAGCGAGGGCAAATGGTTTTTGGAATATCAGTGACTTTTTTCAGAGATTGAGTAAGGGATAAAGTTTGAGGTGGACGCATTTGGCCACCCTTTAAAGGACAGTTTTTGCTGGCTGTCCACAAGTATAACGTAATGTATTTTGTGGACCTTTTTGAGCATTGCCTCCCCCTCTCTCACCCAAGGTCTTCACATATTGGGGATATGTCTCTCCCCGCAGGGCAGCAGCAATGGCTACCCCTTGAAAGAGGGCGGGATTAACACCAGCACACTGTTTTATATGGTCACGTAAAGTACCAGTTCTTCTTGGTCTTAACAGAAACTGACAGGTAGAATTAGCATTCTCAAAAGCCAGTTGTGTAATAAGCATACCTGCTGCCTCATCATTAACAATAACCCATCTTACTGCTTGTATGAGACGGGATAAGAAGTCCTCATAATTCTCATCAGATTTCTGTTTAACCTCCCCTCAGGTGGTGGCCTTTCCAGTGGAGACGGAGAGGGCTCTCCAAGCATTGAGAGTGCAGTCAGTTACTTGGGATAGGGTTTCTTTATCCAAGTACATCTGTCGTCGGGCTGTGTCATAATCACCTGCACCCAATAATTTATCTAGTGTAATATCCCTACGGCTAGTTCTCTTATTGGTCGCCACCTGCCTCTTAGCTAGATCCTTATAGTCTGCTGGCCTTGGCCAGCTGTGCCCAGTCATAAGGGGCCATCCAACGTGAGGTCAGGGCATCCAGCAATGTGAGAGTGTAGGGAGCCAGAGGCCCATATTCGCTGCAAGCAGTTTTTAGCTCCTTTAAGAGCTTGTAAGGAAGCAGCTCCCATGAGGTTTCATCATCAGATTCTCCTTAAAAACTACCGGGAAACACTGAACACAATCCATATCACCATCTCGTTCGGCCTCTCTAATGGCAGCCCATAATCTATTTGAATTGGATAATGGAGGGGGAGGAGGTGGTCTGGAGGGCAGCTCCCTGAATGTATCTATTTGTTTAAGTGAAGTTTCTTTAGCCTGTATGGGGAAGGCCCAATTTTTCTTGTTTCTGAATTGCCCTCATCCTTTAGAGGAGGCCCTGTATCCCGTTCTTTTTCTTCTAAGTTGTTGGGAATATTATTTTGGGGAGGGACAGGGAAAGTTAAATCTTTCTCACTTTGGGCCAATTTCCCTGCTCTAACTTGGGGTCCAAAGCTTCCCGAATGAAGTTACATAGTGAAAGGGCATTACCGGGAACGTTTTGTGGCCCCTTAAGCTTATAATATTGTTTTATTTCACTTCCTACCTTATTCCAAATCTCTACATTATCAGCTCCCTCCTCTGGGAACCATGGACATCGCTTTTGTACAAAACATAAAAAATGCGCAACGTGTTTGACCCCCTTATTTGAAAGCAGGCTATGAATAATGTCTATAAAGAGTCCTCTTTCTTTAGACCCTGTATGGCCCATAGCTTCTCACGTTCTTAAGTTCTGATCCTATCCACCACTCTAACCCTGCCTATCTCTTCAGGGGGGTCTGCTGTACCCTACGGTGAAGTCCTAACTGTCCTGAAAATCAAAGGAGAAAGGGAAAGGGCTTACCTCCAGGTCCCTGTGCAGGCGCCACTTGCCAGAGTCCAGCTCCAGCAGGTCCAGGGCTCCCTGTAGTAGAGACGGTGTGAGCGAAAAAAAAGAGAGAGAAAGGAGCCTCGGCTTTCTTTCTCATTCACCAGGCAGGCATCCTTCTATGCTCTGTGGGTTTTGTGTCTTTATTTGTAGGTTAAGGCATAGGAGGACATTAGAAAGTGGAACTTGTGCAACGAACAAATCTCTGTGATAGGAAGCTTTGAAAAGTGTACAGACACAAGATTTACAGAGGCATTCTGGCAAAACTATCCTAACTACAGTGAGCAGTAAATTCTACAATTAAGACAGGATGTTCTAAGTGAAAAATATACATACTTGTTAATATCAATGATGCTAAGATTATGTCATAGTCTGAGTGATATATAGACAGGTTGGGAGGCGGCATCTCGTCTGGCTTGCAAGAGGAAGAATGTATCTGGACTGACTAACAGATTGCTAGTGTAAACCCTTTTGTTTAACGCTGAGGGTGTAAATACCATAGGGGCCCTACATGGGTCAGCCCTTCTTTATGGCATGTTTTAGTGACCCTTACCCACCGTCATCATCTATCCTCATCATGGAAGTCAGCATAAGGGAAGGTATTTGTGGCATCAATTAGCAAAACGGTATGTGCAGTAACTTATGTTTGGTCTTTGTCTGTTTCCTATCTCTAAGTTAGGCCAGCGTTAAGTGTAACTCTTGTGTTTCTAGCCCCCCTTCTAATTTATGTCTTGGGTCTGCAAAGCTCATTCGAAGAGCCTTTTGGCAAACCTCTGCAGCGCTTTGTCTAAAATCTTCTTTGTAGAGAATACGCTTCTTCCCATGAGGTATCTGTGTGGGGAATATTGGTCTGACTTGGAACATTGTGAGGCCTAATCAATAACAGTAGTCCCATTCCCAATATGAGCCAATAAGAGAAGGAGATACCAGTTTCGCTTCATGGCAGGAGCCGTGCAAATGTCTGCCATTTCCTTGTTGTGACTGTGTCATCCAGCAAGTTTGACGCGGCTCCCAGCAGAAGGAGAGTGAGAGAGCCTCGAGTTTCTTTCTGATCACCAGGCAGGCATCTCTGCTCTGTCTGCTTTGGTGTCTTTTCTTATTGGTCAAGTGATAACATGACATCAGAAAATAGAATTTTTTACAGTGGCTAATTCTGTGTGATAAGATGCTTTTTTTAGCAAAAATGCACAGAAACAGGTTTTACGAAGTATTTCTGTAGATCCATCCACTTCATTCTCGGTGTCAGTCCCCCAGAACAAGAAAGTAATGAACATATCTTATTTTGTACAGGTTGGTTTCTTGCCAATATTTATGGCTTTGTTTTTAATTAACAAGTTATAACCGAGTCATTTAATGCACTTACAGTGAGGTTGAGTAAATATTATAACCCAGAGAATAACAGGATGTTTCTAGTAAGAAACAGG
>PJEM01009609.1:0-69932 GCA_004023845.1 Helogale parvula
GAAAGAGAGCGTTTAATAAGAGAATCGTTTCTTATATACATTCTCAGGGCAGAAGGAACAAAGCATTTGACTTACGTCAGAATACCAGGTAAAAGAAACGCCCCAATCTGCCTTCAGCAAAGCTGGGAGGCGGAGAATTAACACTGAATGGTTTTGATCTTATGCACCTAGGCCCTCTGGTCTGTCTCAGCATGAATGTGGCCAACTTCCAGATGCAAATCTTGTTTACTGCTCACTCTGCTGAGTGAATAATCCTTGCCTTGAGGCAGACAGAAACATGGCAGTCCCCGACAGAGGTCTTAGGTTGAGGTAGAGAATGTGCCTCCTGTCTGTCTGCCAACATGGAGAAGTGTGGGAAAACTTGAATAAAGGATGATTTTTCATGATCTGATGGGGGCAGCTATGAAGTCACTGACCATTATGATATAACTGGAAAATGAGGAAAAGGTTAGTGTTGCCCAGAGAGGGGACCCCCAAGATCTGCCTGTGAGGTCAGGGAGGGCTTCCTGGAGGGGGTGGACAAGCTAGACATTAGCTTTTTGGAGGCAGATGTCACGGGCATTTACTGGCTGACAGAGCAACTCTTGCTGAGGCATTGGGGCTGGTGGAAGTAGGAAGAACCCTCCTAAAGGAAGTGTTCTCAGATTGCGATCCTGGACCAGCAGCATCAGCATCATTTATAGAGCTTGTTGGAAATCTACCTCTTCATGTCCTGTCTGGATCTGCCTCAAATACTGAAGGTGGGTTTTAATGAACTCGGTTTCAATAGGCACTCCTAGGGATACTTGATGCATGGAAAAGTCTGAGAAGCACCACCATGACTATTTAGCCATTGAAATGTCTTTGCTCGAGTAATGTCACCTGACTGTCTAGACCACAGCAGGTGGAGATGCTTCAGGGCCTGAAGTTTATGCAATTTGGTGGGTCTCTTCAGCAAATCCTTGTAACTAGAGGCGCCCAGGTGGCTCAGTCAATGAAGCATCCCAACTTTTGATTTCAGCTCAAGTCATGATCTCACAGTTAACGAGAGCTAGCCCCACGTCTATGTGAAGGCTGCTTGGGATTCTCTCCTCTCTCTACCCCTCCCCTGCTCATGTGTGCGCCCTCCTAAGTAAATTTAAATTATTGAAACTAGACCAATAATCAGTTACTGGGGCTTAGGAGGGGCCCTTGCAAGTGAGGGAGGAATCCTCAGCTCTGTGGGAATTTTGCCTACAGACCTACAGCCCTCCATGTTGTTAGCAGAAGAACTGGAGGTGCTGGAAGCAGCAAGTATAGGACCGTTCATCCCACCCCCTCCACCATGTTGGCCCGTGGCTTTGCCTGAATGCAGAGATTCTACATGATGTATGTGGATGCCTGGGAAGGGGACCTGCTGCTTGCTTACCATAGGCAGCGGGTCTTCCCATGTAGCTTATGTCCAGCTTTTTAAACCCAGCTGGCTTTGCCCAACCCCTGGTCTCAGCACTAGTCTGATGCTAAGCTGCTTCAGTGTGCTCCTCTGTTGAGGGCACCCCACATCCTTGGAGGTGGCTGTTGTGTCACACCTCCCCCGCCATACACACACCCTGTGTCAATGAACACAGAGGTTAAGCAGAATCAAAGAAGCCACCTGAGCCTTCAGTGTGTTCTGGCTCTAGTGAGACAGACCTGCTGACAGCTTCCCATCCAACACCTTATGGCCTCGAGTTTATTAATTGAAAGTAGGTGAGCAGAGTGTGCACATCAGTACCTGAATCCCCACCCCAGAGGATAGCACCTGTTATGGGTTGGGCACGAGACTGCCTTCACTAAGTGTCAGGTGCAAACATTTTTTTGCATTAGCTGCAGCACAGGATGGTGGGGTCCGGATTCTAAATCAAGTCTGACTGGCACACCTCTGACAATGTGCCACCAAAGCATCAAGGCTCTTAAAACTCACAGAATTGGCTGAGGTCAGGTAGCCAAGACCCAACCCCCACACCTCTGGTCTCCTGAGTCACTGTTGCCAGACATCTGCTCAGTGTCCTGTTGCATCTCTATTCTTCCCCTGATGCCCCCTTGGTCCCTTTCCTGGTGGCAGTTTGGAGACCTGCTTGAAGTAGCGAGTTAGTATGGTTACCAGCTAAATTGTCCAATGGCAGCCAGTTGTGCTGCAAATGAAATCTGCCATAGCCAAGGGACCCGTGGATTCTGCACCTCTTCCTACATGTCCAGTGTCTGCTTCTTCAAACCCCCCTGGTCCAGCCATGCTGTTCTTCCTGCAGCTCTATGAACACGTGCATGCTCCTGCCTCCGGGCATTTGCACCCATTGTACACCCTGCCTTTCCTGTCTTTATGCTAGGTCTCCTGACCGATGGGCATTCAGAATGCAGCTCCTCAGAGAAACTCCCCAAGTCCTCTTGGTACAGCCTATCATATCGTGATAAGAGGGCTTAATGCTACCAAAAATGATTGTATGTGGGCTTAGCTGCCAGCTTCCTTCCCACTCAATGGCAAGTGTCAATAGGGAAGGAGATTTGTCAATGCCTGTTTCTCTGACTCACTCGGTGCTCAGCTAGCACTTTTGCCATATAAATGCCTCTTTCATGGCTCTGTTGATAAACCTTGATGTTGTCTTTCACTTCTCCCTCTCTCGTTCCACTTTGAATTCTCCTGCAGAAATCCTGGTAGCTATTCCTTCTAAGAGCATTGGGAATTCAATTATTGTCACCTTAATTGAAGCCACCACTTTGTCTGAATTACTCAGTAGCCTAAGTGGGCTCCTTCTGCTTTCTCTCTGCACTCTAGTCCCCAGCAAGCCCTGACTGTGCTTGGGACTGGGTCGTCCTTTGCTAAGGGGGCTGCCCTGTGCATCACAGGACGTTGGGCAGCATCCCTGGCCTCACAGAAGCCGGCAGCATCCCTGGAGATTGTCTGATGTCCCCTGGGAGGGTGCTGTCACCCTTGGCTGAGCAGTCTTCCCACCAGAGAGCCATTAGGAACATCTGTTCAAGACTCTCCAGACTTACAGCAGCATCCTGAGCCTGTATCTTTTCACCCTCATTTACTCCTGTTTGCACCTTGATGGTTCACAATCCTACCAGGTATCCCCTGGAATGTCCTTCTCTGGCTGCCCCTGAGTCCCGAGCTCACCAGTCCCCCCCCCCCCCCCCCCCCCCCCCGGCCTTCTGCTGTTCCCTCTCCAGAGAGGCATTCCTTGAAGGTTCCATCTCCACTAGCTCCTCTGGTTCCACCATGTGAAACCTGTGAAAGTAGACTGTGACTGGCGCCTGATTAACCACATGCCCAGGGCCAGCCTCCTAGTCTTCCAGCCCCTCCCAAACTTCAGGCGTTGTGAGCCTGGATTTGGCTCAGATGTTTGTAAATCTGCACTATGCCTGGCACACTAACAAACAGGACCTGCCGTCATCCTCGTCTGTCTGGTCTCCACTCCATCTTCCCATGACTGACCCTTCCCTTCCCTGGCAAGACCAGATCAGTCTGTGAAAATATCCCTGCTCTTGTTTCTCATGTAAGTCATGATGCAACTTTGTGTAGTACTTGATCCTACCTCACTGTGTTCATCAGCATGTGTTTGGCTCTCCTGTAGCAACTCCCTCTCATCTCTGTGGCTTGGCATATGAGAGCCTAGCCCTTGCTCCACATTGGGGAGGCTTAGCTGCCCTCCATGTGGTGGTTCTGGACCCAGGCTCATCCAAGGAGAGTGTGTGTTGTGCCCAACTCCTGAGTGCACTGCCACTGAGGGCTTAGAGGCTGGACCCAGTGTCCCTGTCCTAATCACCTGAATCTGGAGGGGCTGGGCATAGCAGGGAGGGAAGTGGTCCTGGAAATCTGGCTTTTATAATAGACAGTGGACCACACACTGAAACAGTCCCCACCTGGGAAGCTGAACCCCCTGGGACTGTGCATCATGTTTGCCCTACTCCTTTCTGGGTGCTGTGTGCCCTGTCAGTGCTGGACCCACAGGTGGCTGGAAAATGATGTTTGCCTGGAAAAAACCTCTCTCACTTTAGGAGGTGCTTCTGTACCCTGACTCTGCCATTGACTTTGTCAACTTACATGCGCCTCTTCACCTTTTGTAGCTTAGTTTTCTGTGGGATGTGGGTGGTGGAACCTAGCCTGCAGACTTGTTAAGAGACTCAGATGTGAAATCCACATGAATGCTTAGTAGAGAACTAGTGTACAATGGGTCCTCAATATCCACCCCCCCCCCAAACATGCTGGCCTTCAAAATGGCTCATCATGTGTAGAATACACAGAAATCTGATGTGAATGCTTTCGTCTGACAAAGTATAGGTCTTACTCAGCCATGACCGCTGAACCCTGAGATTGTATCTGATCATCTCAGAGGCGGGGACTGAAGTATAGGGACCCCCGTGCCCCCCCACCCTGGTAGTCTTGCAGACACACAGCACCAGTCACCTGGGGAGAGCATGAGACACACGTGCCACATTGAAATCCCAGCCGTCCCGCTTACTCTTTGCCCATGGTGAAGTCTCTTCTCTGTAAAATGGAAGAAATGACTGTGAGCTGCTGTGAGCACTGTCTGTGCAGAGAGAGCTTGGCACTGTGCCCAACACCTAGTAGGTTCTCAAGTGGTGGTTTTCTTCTTTGTTTGGGCCTAATGCTATTCTGGAAAGAAGCAGCACCCCGTGCTGGGGTCCCTGATCGTGCATGGAGAGTTGGGAGCCCCTGTCGGTGACTGGGGAAGGAAGCTTGAATGCAGAACAGGGAACAGCCTGGGAAGGGAATGGGGGTCATTAGCTCTGGTTCCAACAGCAGGTGGCTCCACTAGTAGTGAAGATTTTCCAGCAGGACCTGAACATGTTGCTTTCCTGAGTCAGTTTCCTGTCTGTAAACTGGAGGAGTGTGGATTGATGATGAATAGAAAGTATTTGGTACCATGGGCCGTTCAGTAGATGGAACCTACCACTTTGTATTCTTATCACTTCTTCTTCTCACTATTTCCTGTTTGTAGTATGAGAACCGAAGATGTGCCCACCAACTAAGGACTGGGCTGCGGGGACCTCTAGAAAACCATTCCAGCAGGAAGAGGAACAGAAAGGGATGATGGGATGGATCTGTCCACGGAGTGGAAGTACCTCTGTGGGAGGGCAGGAGGGGGAATCTTGCAATATTGATGGTGATCAGAGTCCCTGTGTAGAGTTTTAGGAGGCTGAACAAAGAGCTGTCTATTCCTACGGCCACGACAGGGAGCTAGTTGGGCAGATTTCCTACAGAGTGGTATCCTCTAGTAAGGTACTCCCCAGCAATGTGTGGCTTTCAGGCACTCGAAATGTGGCTGGTGGGACCGAGGGTTGGTTAGAATTTTAATTAATTAAAATTAAATTTAATTAATCTAGAATTAATTAAATTTAATTAATCTAGAATTAATTTTTAAACCTGACAATCTAGTTATTACAAGACTTAAATGTGTTTGAAACAAGATGAGTATGTGCATTTTTTCTACAGAAAATCTTAGGAAACTCAAAACCCTTCCAACAAAAGTTTAGCACCTGGATTGAGAGATGCTGTAAGTCTAAAATACCAAATTGCAGAGGAGGCGTACTCTTCGAAAAAAAGGGGGGAAGGAATGTAAGAATTCTAATTTCATAATGAGTTAAAATAACACTTTTGGGGGAAGCGGCAAGATGGCGGAGAAGTAAGGAGCCCCATTACCTCCATCCACCCACAATTATCAAACTGAGAAGAATTAAAAAGCCACAGTTCTCTGATCTCCAAGACTGGAGGTGTGCGGACAGACCTCTTATGGACAGCAGTCTCATGGTTGTCTGAGTGAGTGAGTGCAAACTGGGACCAGAGACTTTAGGGGAGGGAGATCCGGCTCCTGAGACAAAGCGCTGGCCAAGCACCCAGAGGCTTGGCGCTGGGCCCACTGAAACCCGCGTGTCCCTAGGGGCACAGTTCCTAGCCGGGCGGGGTGGCCTGGAGAACGGAGGCACACAGATACCCCAACAGTCAGTCGCTCACATGGGGCGGTGGGTATCCAGAGGTGCAGGGACCTTCACAGCCATGCGGTACCGCCAGGCAAGGCAGGAGAGAGACCAGGGGAGGAGAAGTAGAGACTGAATCCCCCACAGCACAGTCCCTGCAGAGGAGACATTTAGCCCGGGACTGAGGGCCACTGAGCGCTGAGAGAGATATCTGCCCCTTCAGAGGGGGTGTTCAGTCAGACCAGGGAGCTCACCGTCTTCAGGTGGAGCCAGGGGAAAAATCTGACTTCACAAACCCCCTACTCAATCCTGACCAGAAAGCTGCCCACCTGCAGGCGATTTTAACTGTGGTGGCAATATTGAGTGTGCAGGTAAGGACTTAGAAATCGGGCAGAACTTAGAAAACAGAAATGATTAGATCTGCCCGAGGCACAAGAAGGTTGGACTCCAGAGAGTGGCTGGCAACGCATGGTCTGAGGGGGACTTGGTGTGCCCATCGCCATTCTTCTCCTTGCATCCACCAAGGCAGGGCCTCAGAGAGCAGCCCCTGTTACCCGACCCACCTACACCAAGCCACGCCCACTCGCTATGGAGAGCTGCGGTGCTTTTGCTTATTACCGTTAATTGGATTTTTTCTTAATATCTTTACTTTTTAATTGTCCCCTGTCTTCTCTTTACTATCTTCCTATATCCTTCTTTTCTCCCTTTCACCCTGGAATCTGGAAAACACCAACAATTAGGCACTGCTGTGCTTAGATCAACTCTTGCCGTCCAGATAGTTTTTCCATTATTCTATCCTTATCTCCCCCAACCCCCACTTTAGGTTTTAAGCCCTCAGACTGTACTTTATCTCTGACTGTTGCTGTCCCCCACCCCGCCTGCTTTTTTTTCTTTCTCCTTTTGTTTTTTTCTCTTCTTTTTTTCTCCTCTCTTTTCTATCCTATTCCTTTTTTTCTTTCCCCCTTAGGTTTGCTTCTTTATCAGTACATCTGTATGCTTGTGTTCTCTGTGTGTTTGTCTAATTTTCCTTTTCAGGGCTACCTCAAGAAACAACCCAAGGCACACATAGTGGAAAATCCCAAACATCGCTGAGTAGGGAAATAAATTAATCAGAGGCATTCAAGAGAAACCGAGAGACACCATTAAGAGAACATCTCCTGAAACGACAACCCTAGACACTCCAAGAGCCTCCTTCTATAGAGGAATACTAATAAACACACAGTGCAGAATGAGCTTTTAAAACTGACAAGAGACAGAAAGCTAGCCAAAATGACGAAACAAAAGAACTTTTCTCCAAAGAAGCTCCAGGAAGAAATCACAGCTACAGAACTGCTCAAAACAGACATAAGCAACATAACTCAAGAAGAATTTAGAATGATTGTCATAAAATTAATTGCTAGGCTTGAAAAAAACATGGAAGCTATTAGAGAAGATATTGATACAAAGACTAGGAACCTTCAAAATAGCTCTGACAAGTTAGAAAAGGCTCTAAATGAGATGAATAATAAGATGGAAGCTGCGAATGCACGTATTGAAGAAGCAGAGAGGAGAATACGTGAATTAGAAGACACAGTTATAGCAAAAGGGGAGGCCGAGAAAAAGAGAAAATGATCCAGGAGCACAAAAAGAGAATCAGAGACCTGAGTGATACAAACACAACAATGTCCATATCATAGGAGTTCCTGAAGAGGAAGACAAAGACAGAGTGCTTGAAGGCGTGCTAGACCAAATTATACACGAAAATTTCCCCAATCTGGGGAAACAGAAGGACATTGAAATTCAGGACACATACCGAACTCCCCTAAGACGTAACGTAAACCGACCTTCAGCACGACATATCATAGCGAAACTGGCAAAATATAAAGACAAAGAGAGACTTCTGAAATCAGCTAGGGAGAAAAGGGCCCTCATGTACAAAGGGAAACCTATCAGAGTGGTTACAGACTTATCTACTGAAACTTGGCAGGCCAGAAAGGAATGGCAGGAAAACTTCAATGTGATGAACAGGAAGAATATGCATCCACAAATTCTTTATCCAGCGAGCCTGTCATTCAAAATAGAAGGAGAGATAAAGGTTTTCCCAAATAAATAAAAGTTGAGAGAATTCATCACCACCAAACCAGCCCTACAAGAAATCTTAAGAGGGACTCTATGAGGGAAACGTAGCAAGGAATAAAGTTTCCATAGACATCACTACAAACGTGCACTCTACAGGGAACACAATGAATCTAAACCCATACTTTTCAATAATAACACTGAATGTCAAAGGACTGAATGCTCCAGTCAAACGACACAGGGTAGCAGAATGGATCAAAAACCAAAACTCATCTATTTGCTGTCTACAAGAGACTCACCTTAGACCTGAAGATCCCTTCAGATTGAAAGTAAGGGGATGGAGAAATATCTACCGTGTGACTGGAAGCCAAAAGAATGCTGAAGTAGCCATACTTATATCGAGCAAACTGGACTTTAAAATAAAGGCAGTAACAAAAGATGAAGAAGGACACTATATCATAATTACAGGGAGTCTACATGAAGAAGAGCTAACAATTATAAACATTTATGTGCCAAATTTGGGAGCTCCTAGATACATAAAAACAATTAATCACAAACAAAAGCAATCTTATCAATAAGAATGTGCTAATTGCAGGGGACTTTAATACCCCACTTACAACAATGGATAGGTCAACCAGACAAAAAAATCACTAAAGAAACAATAGACCTGAAGGGCACACTGGATCAGATGGAATTGATAGATATATTTAGAACCCTGCATCCTGACGCTAGGGAATTCACTTTCTTCTCGAGTGTACATGGCACATTCTCCAAGATTGATCACATACTGGGTCATAAAACAGCCCTCCATAAATACAAAAGAATTGAGATCATACCATGCACACTTTCAGATCACAATTCTATGAAACTCGAAATCAACCACAGGAAGAAGTCTGGAAAACCTCCAAAAATGTGGAGGTTAAAAACTACCCTACTAAAGAATAATTGGGCCAATCAGGCAATTAGAGAGGAAATTAAAAAATATATGGAGACGAATAAGAATGAGAATACAGCAATTCAAACTCTCTGGGACAGCAAAGGCAGTCTTAAGAGGAAAGTTTATTGCAATACAGGCCTACCTCAACAAACCAGAAAAAGCACTGACTCAAAACCTAACAGAGCACCTAAGGAAACTAGAAAGGGAGCAGCAAGAACACCCCAAACCCAACAAAAGAAAAGAAATAATAAAGATCAGAGCAGAATTAAACAAGATAGAATCCACAAAAACAATCGACCAGATCAATGAAACCAAGAGTTGGTTTTTTGAAGAAATAAACAAAATTGATAAACCTCTAGCTAAGCTCCTCAGAAAGAAAAGAGAAAAATTGCAAATAGACAAAATCATGAAAGAAAATGGATCTATTCCAACAGATCCCTCAGAAATACAAGCAATCATCAGAGATTACTATGAAAAATTATATGCCAACAAACTGGACAATCTAGAAAAATGGACAAATTTCTAAACACACATGCACTACCAAAATTCAAACTGGAAGAGATAAAAAATCTGAACAGACCCATAACCAGTGAAGAAATCGAAAAGATTCTCAAAAATCTCCCAAAGAATAAAAGCCCAGGGCCAGATGGATTCCCAGGGGAATTCTACCAGACATTTAAAGCAGAGTTAACACCAATCCTTCTCAAGCTATTCCAAAAATAGAAATGGAAGGAAGACTACCAGACTCCTCTACAAAGCACATATCACTCTGATTCCTAAGCCAGGCAGAGACCCAACGAAAAAAGAGAACTACAGGCCAATATCCTTAATGAATACAGATGCAAAACTACTCAACAAGATACTAGCAAATTGAATACAACAGCATATAAAAAGAATTATTCGTTATGATCAAGTGGGATTCATTCCTGGGTTACAAGGCTGGTTCAATATTCACAAATCCATTAATGCGAAACACCACATCAACAAAACAAAAGAAAAAAATCATGATTCTGTCAATAGATGCCAAAAAAGCATTTAACAAAATACAACATCTGTTCTTAATAAAAACCCTCGAGAAAGTTGGGATAGAAAGAACTTACTTAAATATTATAAAAGCCATTTACGAAAAGCCCACAGCCAATGTTATCCTCAATGGGGAAAAACTGAGAGCTTTCCCCCTGAAATCAGGGAAACGACAGGGATGTCCACTCTAACCACTGTTGTTAACATAGTGTTGGAAGTCCTAGCATCAGCAAGCAGACCACAAAAGGAAATAAAAGGCATCAGAATCGACAAAGCAGAAGTCAAACTTTCCCTTTTCACAGATGACATGATACTCTACTTGGAAAATCCCAACGACTCTACCAGAAGCCTTCTAGAACTGATCAATGAATTCAGTAATGTTGCAGGGTACAAAGTCAATGTACAGAAATCAGTTGCATTCTTATACACCAAAAATGAAGCAACAGAAAGAGAAAGCAAGAAACTGATCCCATTCACAATTGCAAGAAAAACCATAAAATATCTAGGAATAAATCTAACCAAAGATGTAAAAGACCTGTATGCTGAAAACTATAGAAGACTTATGAAGGAAATTGAAGAAGATACAAAGAAATGGAAAAACATTCCGTGCTCATGGATGAAAAGAATAAACATTGTTTAAATGTCATTATTACCCAAAGCAATTTACACATTCAATGCAATCCCCACCAAAGTTGCACCAGCATTCTTCTCAAAGCGAGAACAAACTATCTTAAAATTCATATGGAACCACAAAAAACCCTGAATAGCCAAAGTAATATTGAAGAAGAAAACCAAAACGGGAGGCATCACAACCCAGACTTTAGCCTCTACTACAAAGCTGTCATCATCAAGACATATGGTACTGGCACAAAAACAGACACATGGACCAATGGAATAGAACAGAGAACCCAGAACTGGACCCACAAGTATATGGCCAATTAATCTTAGACAAAGCAGGAAGGAGTGTCCAATGGAAAAAAGACAGCCTCTTCAACAGGTGGTGTTGGGAGAGCTGGACAGCAACCTGTTGAAAAAAGAAATTAGACCACTTTCTGACACCATTCACAAAATAAACTCAAAATGGATAAAGGATCTGAATGTGAGACAGGAAACCATAAGAACCCTTAAGGAAAAAGCAGGAAATAGCCTCCTAGACCTCAATCACAGCAATTTCTTCCTCGACACATCCCCAGAGGCAAGGGAATCAAGAACAAAAATGAACTACTGGGACCTCATCAAGATAAAAAGCTTCTGCAAGGCAAAGGAAACAATAAAAAAAAAAAACAATCAGGCAACCGACAGAATGGGAAAAGATAGTGGCAAATGGCATATCAGATAAAGGGCTAGTATCCAAAATATACAAGGAGCTCACTACACTCCATACACGAAAATGAATGATCAGTGAAGAAATGGGCAGAAGACCTGAATAGACACTTCTCCAAAGAGGACATCCAGATGGCCAACAGACACGTGAAACGATGCTCAGCGTCACTCATCATCAGGGAAATTCAAATCAAAACCACACTGAGATACCACCTCACACCGGTCAGAGTTGCTAAGATGAACAAATCAAGGGACTATAGATGCTGGCGAGGGTGTGGAGAAACAGGCACCCTCCTACACTGTTGGTGGCAATGTAAACTGGTGCAGCTGCTCTGGAAAACAGTGTGGAGGCTCCTCATAAAACTATTGATAGAACTCCCCTATGACCCAGCAATAGCACTGCTAGAGATTTACCCAGGGGAGACAGAAGTGCTGATGCATAGGAGCACATGTACCCCAATGTTCATAGCGGCACTTTCTACAATAGTCAAATCATGGAAAGAGCCTAAATGTCTACCACCTGATGAATGGATCAAGAAGATGTAGTATATATATACAATGGAGTACTATATGGCAATGAGGAAGAATGAAATATGGCCATTTGTAGCAAAGTGGATGGACCTTGAGCGTGTCATGCTAAGCGAAATAAGTCAGGCAGAGAAGGATAGATGCCATATGTTTGCATTCATAGGTCTAACAGGAGAGACCAGGCAGGGGACCATGGGGAAAGGAAGGGGGAAAGAGAGCGGGGGAGAGTGAGGGACACAGATCAAGGGAGACTACTGAATACTGAAAACAAACCATTGACTGAAGGGGGAGGCGGTGGGAGGGAGGCGGTGATGGTCATGGTGGGGGGCATTTGTGAGGAGAAGCACTGGGTGTTGTATGGAAACCAATTTGACAATAAACTATTTAAAAAAATAAAACAAGAAGAATTTCCCTTCAAAAAAAAAAGTGGTCCAGGTTTGTTGTTTGTTTTTTGTTTTGTTTTGTTTTGTTTTGTTTTGGACGTTGCTATCCAGTTTTCCCAGCACCATTTGCTGAAGAGACCATCTTTATTCCATTGAATATTCGTTCCTGCTTTGTCAATGATTAGTTGGACATACATTTGTGGGTCCACTTCTGGGTTCTCTATTTTGATTCATTGATCTCTGTGTCTCTTTTTGTGCCAGTACCGTTCTGTCTTGATGATTACACCTTTGTAACACAGTTTGAAATCCGGGATTGTGATGCTTCCTGCTTTGTTTGTTTTTCCCCCCCAAGATTACTTTGACTCTCCGGGGTCTTTTCTGGATCCATATAAATTTTAGAGTTGTTTGTTCCAGCTCTGAAGAATGCTGGTGTTATTTTGATAGGTATTACACTGAATATGTAGATTGCTTTGGGTGTAATTGACATTTTATCAATATTTGTTTTTCTTATCCAGGAGCAAGGAGTGTTTTTCCGTTGGGTTTTTTTTTTCCTGTATCTTCAATCATGGATCTATACTTTTCAGTGTATAACTTTTTCACCTCTTTGGTTAGATATATTACTAGGTATTTCATGAGTTTAGGTTAGATTGTAAATGGGATTGATTCCTTGATTTCTTTCTGTTTCTTCATTGTAGGTATATAGGAATGTAACTGATTTCTGTGTATTGATTTTATATCCTGCAATTTTTCCTGAATTCGTGGATCAGTTCTAGCAGTTTTTTCATGAAATCTTTTGGGTTTTCCATACAGAGTATCATGTTATCTGCAGTGAGTGAGAGTGTGACCTCCTCCTGGATGATTTGGATGCCTTTTCTTTCTCTTTGGTGATTGATTGCTGAGGATCAGACGATCAATACTGTGTAGAATAACACTGGCAAGGGTGGACATCCCTGTCTTCTTCCTGACCTTAGGGGGAAAGCTCTCAGATTCCCCCCCCCCCCCGCTTGAGGACGATATTAGTGTTGGGTCTTTCATACATGGCTTTTATGATCTCAAGGTATGATCCTTCTATTCCAACTTTCTGGAGGGTTTTTATTAAGAAAGGATGCTATATTTTGTCAAATGTTTTCATAGCATCTATTGAGTGGATCACGTAGTTTCTGTCCTTTCTTTTGTAAATGTCATGATTCACATTGATCGTTTCTGCAGATATTGAATCAGCCCTAGGAGCCTGGTATAGAACCCACTTGCTCATGGTGAATAATTTTTTAATGTACTCTTGGATCTGTGCTGGACCAGGAAGGCTGAGTTGAGGGCACATGGAACAGTGCCAGCCAGGCTTAGTGTCTGGTTTCAAGAGTCTGCCTCTTCTGTGTGTCCGGCTATGGTGGGACCTCAGGACACCCCTCGTGCAGCTATTTCCAGGCTTTGTAAATGTCATGGTGATGTTCCACATTGCATGCTGATGCAGCCTGCCCTGCTTCTGGGCCACATGTCCATGGTATTCTCAGACCTAGGACTCAGGTCCCCGAGGGGACAGAGCCTGGGCTAGAGTTAGGGTTCTGTCAGAGGGAATTGCCAGGGCAGAAGTGGCATTAGTCCTGTGACCTCACTGAAGGGCTGAAAGAAGGTGCATGCGCGGGTACAGGGCAGGTGTAGGGTAGGGCTAGGGGTCAGGTTAGGCTTGGGTGTAAGGTTAGGGTTAGGGTTAGGAGTGGATCCAAGAAGGCTCCAGGCACTGATCCCTGGCAGTGCAGTGGTCTCCCTGGAGAGCTGAGGCGAGGGTGGGTGGGAGAGTGCCAGTCAACCTTCGGCTTTGGTTTCAAAGGCCAGCCTCCTCTTTGGGCTAGGTTACAGGTGGACCTCAGCAGCTCCCTCGTGCAGCTCCACCTGGGCATTGGCAATGGCATAGTTTGTTCCAGGGGCCATATGCCAGTCATCCTTCACTGCTTCTGGGCCCCAGGTCTGCGGTATTCTTAGAACGCAGAATCAGGTCCCGAAGGGTAGAGAGCGACTTGGTTTAGGGTTAGGGTTGCATCCGGGGGAGTTGCCAGGGTAGAAGCCACACCAGTCCTGTGATCTTCTTGGAAGGCTGAAAGGAGTGCAAAGCTGTGAATGCAGGTCAGGTGTAGGGTTACAGTTAGAGGTAGGGCTAGTTGTCATGTGAAGGTGGGGGGGGGGGTAGCATTAAGGTTAGTGTTAGGGTTGAGATCAGAGCCCAGGAGGGTCCAGGTGCTAAACCCCCAGCAGTGCAGTGGTCTCCCTGGAGGTCAGAGGTGAGGGCGAATGGGAGAGGGCTGGTCAGACATAGGCTTTGGCCTCAAAGTCAAGCCTCTTCTTTGGGCTAGGGTACAGGAGGTCCTCACAAGGCCCCTCTTTCAGCTCCCTCCGGGCTATGGAAATAGAATGGTAGGTTCCATGTGCCACTTTGAGTCACCCTGTATGGCTTCTGGATCCCAGGTCCATGCTATTCTCAGACCCATTACACGGGTAGAGGGCTGTGATCAGCCTTAAGGTTTAGGGCACATGGGAAGGTGTCGGCAAGCCTAGCGTTTGTGTTCAAGGGCTGGGCTTCTATATGGGCTAGGATACAGTGGGGCCTCCAAACCCCCTCGTGCAGCTTTATGTGGGCTGTTGAAATGGCATGGTGATGTTCCATATGCCATGCTGAGTCACCCTGGACCAATTCTGGGCTCCAGGTCAGTGCTTTTCTAAGACACAGGACTCGGGGCCTCATAAGGACAGAGCCTTGGCTAGCATTAGGGTTCGGCCAAAGGAGTTGGCAGGGCAGGAGCGACACTAGTTCCGTGATCACCCTGGAGGGTTGACATGAGGGCCCATGTGAGGGGTCGACTCAGGTGTAGGGTTGCAATGTGCCTTAGTGTTAGGGCTAGGGTTAGGGTTAGATTTAGAGTAGGAGTTAGGGATAGATTGAGAACCCAGTAAGCTCCAGGAATGGATCTTTCAGCAGTGCAGTAGTCCACCCAGAGGGATGAGGTGAAAGTGCCTGAGAAAGTGTTGGCCAGGCTTAGCATTCAGGTTCAAGAGCCGACCTCCTCTTTGCGCTAGGGTACATGAGTCCCTCTTGAACCCTCATGTGCAGCTCCATCTGGGCAGCAGAAAAGGCATTGTGACATTCCATGTTTCACGTCAAGTCACCCTGAACCAATTCTTGGTCCCAGGACTACGCTTTTCTCAGACCCAGGACTTGGGGCTCCATGGTAACAAAGCCTTGGGGAGGGTTGAGTTTTGTCTAGGTCAGTCTACAGGCAAAAGGGACACCAGTCCTGTGATCTTCCTAGAGGGCTGACTTGAGGACTCATGCACAAGTCAAGCTCATGAATAGGTTTGCAGAGAGCTTTAGGGGTAGGGCTAGGGTTCGGATTAGGTAGAGGGTAAGAGTAAATTCCCAGATGCTCCAGGAACAGAACCGCCATCAGTGCAATGGATACCCAGAGGGCTGAGTTGAGGGCACATGGAAATCTGCCAGCCAGGCTTAGCGTTTGGTTTCAAGGACCAGACTCCTCTTTGGGCTAGTGTACAGGGGTTTCTTCAGAGCTTCAGTGTGAGCTCTATCTGTGCTGTGGCAATGGCATTGTGACATTCCATGTGTCACAGCCAATCAGAATGCATCATGCTGGGCACCAGGCCTGTAGTGTTCTAAGTGTCACGACTAGGAGCCCGGTGGTGACAGAGCTTCGACTAGGGTAGTTTCCATCCAAGAAAGTGTCTAGGGAACAATCCACACCAGTCCTATAGTCTCCATGGAGGGCTGAAGTGAGGGCCCATGCACGGGGCTGGTTCAGGTGTAGGTTTGCGGTGTGCCTGAAGAGTAGGTGTAGAGTTAGGATTATGTGTAGGGTTGGGGTTAGGGTTGGATCCAGATCCCAGGAAGCCCCAGAAAGGGATCCTACATAGTGCAGTAGTCCATCTAGAGGACTGAAGTGAAAAGTGCCTGGGAAAGTGCTGGAGAGGCTTAGCATTCACATTGAAGAGTCGACCTCCTCTTCGGGCCAAGGGTACATTAGTGCTGCTGGAACACCCACCTGCAGCTCCACCTGGGCAGTGGACATGGCATTGTGACATTCCATCTTCCTTGATGAGTAACCTGGAACCAGTTCTTGGTCCCAGCTCAGTGCTTTTCTCAAACCCGAAACTTGGGGCCCCATGGGAACATAGCCTTGGGTAGAGTTAGGGTTTTGTCTATGAGAGTCACCAGGGCAGAAGTGACACCAGTTCTGTGATCTTCCTAGAGGGCTGAAGTGAGAGCCCAGGCGTGGCACTAGCTCAGTTCCAGATTTGCAGAGTGCCTTAGGAGTAGGTTTAGGGTTAATTTTAGCTGTAGCATTTAGAGTAGGGTTTGAGCAAGTTCTCAGGATGCTCCAGGAACAGATTCACCATCAGTTCAGTGGGTACCCAGGAGGCTGAGTTGAGGGTGCATAGAAAGGAGCTAGCCAGGCTTAGCATTTGATTTCAAGGGTCAGCCTCCTCTTTGGGCTAGTATACAGGGGTGCCTCCTGAGCCCAAAAGTGCCGACCCATCTGTACTGGTGCAATGGCTTTGTGAGGTTCCATGTGCCACAGCCATTCACCATGCAGGTTGTTGGGCCCTCAGTCCACAGTGTTCTAAAACCCATGAGTAGGAGACCCATGGAGACAGAGCTTTGGTGACTCTGGTTAGAGTAACATCCCAGGACCTTCCAGGAATAGATCCTCCAGCAGTGCAGTGTTCTACCCTTAGGGCTGAGTTGAAGGTCATGGGACGTTGCCAACCAGGCTTAGCGTTTTGCTTTCAAGGACCGGCCTCCTTTTTGAGCTGGATATAGGGGGCCGTCCAGCACCCACTCGGGCAGCTCCATCCCTTCTGTGGAAATGGCATTGTGACATTCCATTTTCCATGGGGATTCACCATATACCACTTCTGGAACTCGGGTCCATGCTTTTCACAGTCCCAGGGCTCAGAGCACCCAGGGGACAGCGCCTTGGCTATGGTTTGGGTTCCGTCTAGGGAAGTTGCCAAGGCAGAAGTGAAACACGTCCCATTATCTCCCTGCATGGCTGAAGTGAGGGCCCATGCATGGGGCTAGCTGAGGTAAAGGTTTGCAGAGAACCTCAGGGGTAGGTCTAGGGTTAATGTTAGCTTTAAGGTTGAGGTTAGGGTTAGAATAAGTGCCCTGGATGCTCCTGGAACAGATCAGCCATCATACAGTGGGTACTCAGGTGGCTGAGTTGACGACACATAGAAATGTGCAGGTCAGGCTTATCATTTGGTTTCAAGGCCAGCAGTGCCGGCCTCCTCTTTGGGCTAGTGTACAGAAGTGCCTCTGGACCCCCAAGATGCAGCTCCATCAGCGCTGCGGCAATGACATTGTGACATTTCATATTCCACAGCCAATCACCGTATGCCATACTGGGCCTACAGCCAGTACTTTTCTAAGACTCAGAACCAGAAGCCCCATGGTGAAAGAGCTTTGGCTAGGATATTTCTGTCAAGGGGAGTGGCCAGGGCACAATTGACACCAGTCCCATAGTCTCCATGGAGAAATGAAGTGAGTGTCCACGCATGGGTCGACTCTGGTGTAGGGTTGCCATGGCCCTTAGGAGTAGGTGTATGGTTAGGGTTGGGGTTAGGGTTAGACTAAGATTCAAGGAAGCTCCTGGAATTGATCCTTCAGCAGTGCAGTGGTCCACCCAGAGGGCTTAGTTAAATGCACCAAGGAAAGATCCAGCCAGGCTTAGCATTCCGGTTCCAGGGTCTGCCTCCTCTTTGGTCTAGTAGAGATAGAAGAGTGCCTTTGGAGCCCCCACATGGAGCTCAATTCTTGCTGTGGAAATGGCATGTGACGTGATGTGCCGTAGCCAATCACCATGCACCATCCCAGGTCCCAGTCTGTAGTGTTCTAAGACTGAGGACTTGGAGCCCCATGGTGACAGAGCTTTGGCTAGGGTAGTTTTTATGCAAGGGAGTGGCCAGTGCACAATCAGCAGGAGTCTACACGAAGTCTCCATTGAGGACAGATGTGAGGACCCATGCCCAGATCCGGCACATATGTGGGGTTTCCATGGGCCTTAGGGGTAGTGCTAGGGTTAGGGTTAGGTGTATGGTTGGGATGAGGGTTAGGGTAAGAATGCTAGACCCTCCAGGAAAGGTTCCATCAGCAGTGCAATATTCTACAGATAGGGCTGAGTTGAGAGTGCATAGGAAGGTGCCAGCCAGGCATAGCTTTGGATTCAAGTGCCAGCCTCCTCTGTGGGCCCGGCAACAGCGGGGCCTCAGGACACCAGTCATGCAGCTATCACTGGGTGTTGCAATGTCAGGGTGATGTTCCATGGTCCATGCTGTTGAAGCCAGCATCACTTCTGGGCACTGTGTCTCTGGTATTCTAGAACCAAGATCTCAGATCCCCATGGGGACAGATCCTTGGCTAGCCTTAGGGTTCTGTCCAGGGGAATCACCTGATTTGAAGCAGTACCAGTACTGTGATATCCCTGGAGGGCTGAAGAGCGAGCCCAAGGACCTGGCCGTCTTGGTGGTAGGTTTGTGGTGAGCCAGAGAGGAAGGGCTAGGTTTCAGTGCAGGTGTAGGGTTGGGGATAGGGTTAGAGTAAGATCCCAGGACGCTCTAGAAATGGATCCCCCAGCAGTGCAGTGGTCCACCCAGAGGGTTTACTTGAGGGAACATGGCAAAGTGCCAGCCAAACCTAGCTTTTGGTTCCAAGGGCCAGTCTCCTCTTTAGGCTTGGGTACAGGGGGTCTCCAGAGCCCCCTCATGCAGCTGCATCTCATCTGTGGAAATGGAACAGTTATGGTCCATGGGCTACAGCAAGTCATCTGTGCTGCTTCTAGGCTCAGAATCCATACTTTCTCAGACTCTGGCCTCCAGCACCATGGTGACAGAGCTTTGGCTAGGGTTAGGGTTCAGTTCAGGGGACTCACCAGGGCAGAAGCAACACCAGTCCCATGCTAGTTTGAGTACTTCCTTGGTCTAAGTGCTGTCAGCTTGGAACTTTGACCTGACTTCAGAACCTCTGTCTCTCTCACACTGCCTCTTCTCCACTCGTGTTCAGTCTCCTGCTCTCACTCTCTCTCACTCTCTCTCAAAAATAAACATTAAAAAGTTTTAAATCAGCCATGTCCTTGTCCCTTTCCACATTCACTTGTGAAGAAGTAGGCATCGGTTCCATCCATTATCCTTTTGTGATGTTTGGGATTCCTGAAAAGACATATCAGATTTCCCCAGCCAGCCTTGATCAGGACATGCAGAATTTCTTCTTTCAGCCTGACACGTCTCATACACAAAGACACTGGATTCCTAGTGCACATCCTGCATCCTCCCAAAGACTGGGCTGTAACCATGGGCAGCAGTACTGTCCCATAATCTTCAGATGGCATTTCAATTGGCTCATCGTTCTCATCTTCAGTTACCTGAGTACCTTCTGACACCATGCCTTCTTTTTCGCTGGGAAGCCTGGCAGGGCAACTGCAGGAGCGAGAGATTCAGGAGCACCCCAGCTACCACAAAATGGATGTTTTGTAACTCTTTATGGAAGAGGACAAAACACCACCGCCACCCTTGCCACTGCCAGCAGTTCATAGCCCTGCACTAAATGTTGAGAAAACCACCATCCACCCCAATATGAACCCCCCTGCAGCATCCATGTAGAGTACGTACAGCGTAAATCAAGTCTCTTGGATTTGTAAGCAATGTTGGACTCTTGACTGGTAAGTCCAAATCGAAATCTCTGAGAGGTTCTTTTCATCTGCGATGTCCCTCCAACCTACATTGTTGGCCCACGTGATGATATTTTGTACCTAATGGTATTATTGGTAGAGACTCTTCCGTCCTTCCAATTACAGCTCGTTAGGTTCTTCCTGTCTTCATGTCCTATTCTGGCCTCTTCAGTGGAAGATCAATGCGACACCAGTCTTGAGGTCTCCCAGAAGGGCTGAAGGGAGGGCCCATGAGTGGGTCCAGCTCAGGTGTAGGGATGCAGTGAGCCTTTGAGGTAGGACTGGGTTAGGGTTAGGTGTAGTGTTAGGGTTAGGGTTAGAGTAAGATCTGAGGATGCTCCAGGAACGGATTCCCCAGTAGTGCAGTGGTCCACCCATAGGATTGAGTTGAGGGGGCATGGGAAGGTGCTGGTCAGGCTTAGCATCTGAGTTCTGAGCTGGCCTCTGCATTGGCCTGTGATGTAGTGGGGCACCCTGAACCTTCTCTTGCAGCTCCATCAGGGTTGTGGAAGTGGCATGGTTGTGTCCTGTACCACGCCAATTCATCCTGCACCACCTCTGGGTCCCAGATCCATGGTTTTCTAAGATCCAGGACTCAGAGACACACAGGGACAGAACTTTGTCTAGGGTTAAGACTTCATCTAGGGGAGTCCCCAGGGCAGAAGGGATAGCAGTTCCATGATCCCGCTGGTGGGAGGAAGTGAGGGATCATTCATGGGGACAGGTCACATGTAAGATTGCAGAGGCTTTGCAGTAGGGCTAAGGTTAAGGTTAGGTTTACGGTTGGGGATAGGGTTAGACTAAGATCATAGGAATGTCCAGGAATGGATCCACGAGCAGTGCAGTGGTTCACCCATAGTGCTGAGAGGAGGCACAAGGGTATTTTCCAGCTAGGTTTAGCATTTGTGTTCAAGGGCCAGCCTCCTTTTAGGGCTTTGGTAGATGGGGCCTCCAAAGTCCCTTCGTGCTGCTGCTTCTGGTGTATGAAAATGCATGCTAATGCTCCATGTGCCATGCTGTGTCATCCTGCACTGCTTCTGGGCCACAGGTCTGTGCTTTCTCAGACCCAGAACTTGGGGCCCCATGGGGACAGGTCCTTGGCTAGAGTTAAGGTTCCATCCACTGGAGTCGCCAGGCCTAAGCAACACCAATCCCGTGATCCCTGGAGTAATGAAGTGAGGGTCCATGCGTGGGGCCGGTTCAGGTGTAGGATTGCCGTGAGCCCTAGGTGTGGGCTTGGGTTAGGGTTTGGTGGAGTTGTGGGGTTATCTTTAGAGTATGATCTTCAGACATTCCAGGAACGGATCACCCAGCAGTGCATTGGCCCACCCAGAGGGCTGAGTTTAGGGTACAAGGGAAGGTGCAGGTGAGCCTTAGCTTTTGGGTTCAAGGGCCAGCCTCCTCTGTGGGGCCAGCTTCTGTGCAGCCTCAGGAAACCTGTCATGCACCTGTCATTTAGTGTTGCATATGTCATGGTGATGTCCCACGTTCCATGCTGATGAGGACTACACCGCCTCTGGTTCCCATGTCCATAGTGTTCTCAGAGCTAGGACAAGTTTCCCCATGGGGACAGAGACTTGGCAACACTCAGGGTTCCATCCAGGTGAGTTTCCAGGGCTGAAGTGGCACCAATCTCAAGATCTCACTCATGGACTGAAGTGAGAGCTATGCGTGGGCACGGATCAGCTGTATGCCTCTACTGAGAGGTCGGACTATGGGTCTGTTTGTTAAGGTGTAGGGTTAGGGTTAAGATCAGACCCCAGGGGCTCTGAGTACTGAACCCACAGTGGTGCAGTGGTCTCCCAAAAGGGCTTAGTGGTGGGCACATGGAGGGTAGCAGCCACCCTTCACCTCTGTCTTCAAATGCCAGCTTCCTCTTAGGGAAGGGAACAGAGGGCCTCTGGAGCCATGTTGTGCAGTTCTGTCTGGGCTGTGGAAATGGCATGTTGATGTGCTCTCTGACACGCTGAGTCACCCTGCACTGCTTCTGGGCCCTGGATCTGTGCCTTAGTCAAAAACACAATTAGGTACCTGATGGGGAGAGAGCCTTGGCTAGGATTAAGGTTCCTTCCAGGGGAGTCACCAGGGAAGAAGTGACAACAGTCCATGATCTCCCTGGAGAGCTGAAGTGAGGGGGCATGCGTGGGTCTGGCTCAGGTGTAGGGTTGCAGTGAGCCTCAGGGGTAGGCTAGGGTTAGGGTTAGAGTACAATCCCTGGATGCTCCAGGAAAGAATCCCCCAGCAGTGCAGCAGTTCACCCATAGGCCTTAGTTGAGGGCATGCGGAGAGGTGCTGGTAAGGCTTAACTTTGAGTTCAAGGGCCAGCCTCCTCTGTTGGACCTACCTCGGTGGGGCTTCAGGACACCTGCTGGGCAGCTGTCACTAGGCTTTGCGAATGTCATCATGATGTTCCATGTTCCATGTTGATGAATCCTGCGTCACTTCTGGGCCCTTTTATGAGGTGTTCTCAGACTTAGGACCCTGTCCCCTGTGGGGACAGAGCCTAGGCTAAGGATAGGATTCTGTCCAGGGAAGTAGCCAAGGCCAAGGCGGCACTAGTTCCATCATGTCCCTGGAGGGCTGAAGTGAGGGCATTTCCATGGGCACAGGTAAGCTTAAGTGTTCTGCTGAGAGTATGGTCTAAGGATCGGGTTAGGGTTGGGTGTAGGTTAGTGTTAGTATCAGAGCCCAGGGGGTTCCTGGTGCGGAAACCCCAGCAGTCTGGTGGTCTCTTAGGAGGGCTAAGTGAAGGGAGTATGGTGGCCAGTCTTTGACCTTGGCTTCAAAAGCTGGCCTCCACTTTGGGCTAAGTCACAGAGGGAGCCTCTGGAGCCACCTGTTGCAGCTCCTTCCTGCAAGGTTGTAGAAATGGCATTCAGATGTACCATGTGCCACGCTGAATCATTCCAAAATGCTCTGGCCCCCAGGTCTGGCTGTCCTCAGACCCAGGACATGGGACCCCATGGGGAGATGGCCATGGCTAGAATTATGGTTCTGTCCTGTGGAGTTGACAGGGCAGAAACAACACCAGTCCCGTGATCTCCCTAGCAAGCTGAAGTGAGGGCCCATGTGTGGGCCGGCTCAGATGTAGTGTTGTCATGAGCCATAGGGGTAGGGTTGGGATTAGGGTTAGAGTAAGATCTCAGGATGATCCAGGAATGGATCTGCCCCCAGTGCAGTGGTCCACCCAGAGGGCTGAGTGGATGGCATGTGGGAATGTGCTAGCAAGGCTTAGCATGTGGGTCCAACGGCCTGCCCCATGGTCTTGGGTACAGGAGGGCCACTGGAGCTCCCTCGTGCAGCTCCTTTCGTGCTGTGTTAATGGCATGGTGATGTTCCATGTGCCACATGTCACCCCGCACTGTTTCTGGGCCCCACATCTGGCTTTCCACAGACCCAAGACTTAGATCTCATGGCGAGGGAGCCTTGTATAGGGTTTGGATTCTGCCAGGTGATTCACCAGGGCCAACGAAGGACCAGTCCCGTGATTTCTTTGGAGGGCTCAAGTGAGGGCTAATGCATGGGTGCTCATCAGCTGTAGGGTTCTGCGAGTTCCTGAAAGGGTTCGGGTTTGTGTTAGGTGCAGAGTTAGTGTGAGGGTTAGGCTCAGAGATAGGAGGCTCCAGGCACTGAAACCTCAGTGGTACAGTGGTCTCCCCAGAGGGCTGAGTGGAGGGTGTGTGGAAGGCTGGCAGCAAGCCTTCAGCCTTGGCTTCAATGGCCAGACTCCTTTTTGGGCTAGTGTACAGATGGACCTCTGGAGCCCCCGCATGCATCTCCGTCAGACCTGTGGAAATGGCATGGTGATTTTGCATGTGCCACGCCAAGTCACCCTGCACCTTTTCTGAGCCCCGGGCCCAGCTTTCCTTAGACACAGAACTCAGGACCCCATGGTGAGGGAGCCTTAGCTAGGGTTAGGGTACCGTCCAGGGGAGTCATCAGGGAAGAAGCTACATGGGTCCTGGAGTACTACGTGAAGGCCTGAACATGGGTCTCCCACATGTCAAGGTTTATGTTGAGCCACAGGGGTAGGGGTAGGGTAAGGTTTAGGTGGAGGGTTGGGGTAAGAGTTAGAAGACAATCCCCAGACTCTCCTGGAATGGATCCCCCAGCAGTGCAGTGGTCCAACAAATTGGTGGTAGGGCATATGGGAAGGTGCCGGCCAGGCTTAGCATTTGGGTTCAAGGGCCAGCCTCCTCTGTGGGCCCAGCTACCATGGGGCATCAGTACACTCATTCTGCAGCTGTTGCCAGGCTTAGCATTTGGTTTCAAGGGCCAGTCTCCTCTGTGGGCCCAACTACCATGGGGCATCAGTACACTCATTCTGCAGCTGTTGCCAGGCTTTGCGAATGTCATGGTGATGTTCCACGTTCCATGCTGATGGAGCCTGCACTGTTACTGAGAGTCCCATGTCTGTGGTGTTCTCAGACCTCAGACTCGGGTCCCCATGGAATCAGAAACTTGGCTAAGGTTAGGGTTACATCCAGGGGAGTTGCTAGGGATGAAGAGACACCAGTCCAATGATCTCCTTGGAGGGCTGAAGAAAGGGTACAGGCATGGGTTCCCCTGAGATGTCTGGCTAGGTGTCGGGTTAGGTTTAGGTGCAAGGTTAGGATCAGAGCCTAGGGGGCTCCAGGCACTGAACCCCAGTGGTGCAGTGATCTCCCCAGAGGTCTGAGTGGAGGTCGCATGGAAGGCTGGCAACCAGCCTTCGGGCTTGGCTTCAAAGGCCAGCCTCCTCTTTGGGCTAGGGTACAGGGGGGCCTCTGAAGCCTCCTTGTGCAGCTCCGTCTGGGCTGTGGAAATGGCATGGTGATGTCCATATGCCATGCCAAATCACCCCGCACTGCTTCTGGGCCCCAGGTCCATGCTTTCCCCACTTAGGACACAGATCCCCCTTGTGGAGGAGGTTTTGGCTAGTGTTAGGGCTAGTTCCACCCAGGGGAGTCACAGGGCAGAAGCAAAACCAGTCCTGGAGTGTAAAGTGAGAGACCATGCACTTGCAAGAGTAGGGTTTGGTGATCCTCAGGGTAGGGGTAAGGGTAGGTTTAGGGTTAGGTCAGGCCCAGGAGTCTCCAGGCACTGAACACCCAGTGGGGCAATAATCTCCCTGGAGGGCTGAGTGAAGAAATCCTGGCAGGCTGGCAGCAGGCCTTCAGCTTTGGTTTCAGAGGCCCACCTCCTCATTGGACCATGGTAGAGAGCGGCCTCTGGAGCCCCAAAGTGCAGCTCCGTCAGGGCTATGAAAATAGCATGGTGATGTTCCATGTGCCACGCCGACTCACCCGACACCGCTTCTGAGCACTGGCTCAGTGTTTATCTCAGACCCAAAACTCAGGTTCCCCTGAGGAGTGAGCTGTGGCTAAGGTTAGGGTTCCATCAGGGGAGACAACAGGGCACAAGCGACACCAGTCTGGTGATCTCCCTGGAGGGCTGAAGTGAGGACCCATGTGCGGATCCGGCTGAAGTGTAGGGTTCAGGTGTGCCTCAGAGGTAGGGTTAGGGTAAGCGGTAGGGTGAGGGCTCGGTTTAGAGTTAGAGTAAAACCACCCACATGCCTCAGGGCTGGATCCCCTAGCAGTGCAGTGGTCCACCCAGAGGGCTGAGTTCAGGGCATGTGGGAAGTTGCCTGCCAGGCTTACCTTTGGGTTCAAGGGCTGGCCTCTTCTGTGGGCCCAGCTACGGTGGGACCTCAGGACACCCGTGGTGCAGCTGTCTCCGGGTTTTACAAATGTCATGCTGCTATTCCACGTTCCATTCTGCTGTATTCTGCACTGCCTTTGGGTCCCAGGTCCGTGGTTGTCTCAGACCAGGGATTTGGATTGCCATGAGGACAGAGCCTTGGCTAAGGGCAGGGTTCTATCCAGGGGAGTCTCCAAGGCTGAAGTGGCTCCAGTCCTGGAGAGCTGAAGTGAGGGCGATCATTGGGACTTGGCTTCGAACGCCGTCCTCTGGTGCTACTGTACACTGTGGCCTCTGAAGACCCCTTGTGCAGCTCCATCCGGCTTTAGAAATGGCAATGGTGATGTTCCATGGCCACACTGAGTCACCCTGCACTGCTTCTGGGCCCCGGATCCGTGATTTCCACAGACCAAGGACTCGGGTCCCCATGGGGAGGGAGCCTTGGTTAGGTTTAGGTTTCTGTTCTGCTTGGGCAGAAGCAACCATGATCTCCTTGGAGGGCAGAAGTGAGGGCCCAAGGAGGGCTGGCTCAGGTGTAGGGTTGTGGTGCTTTCAAGGGGTAGGGCTTCAATTAGGGCTACAAGAATTGTTGGGGTTAGTGTTAGAGTAAGATCCTGGGATGCTCCAAAAACGGATCACCTAGTACTGCAGTACTGCAGTGGTCCACCCAGATGTTTGAGTTGAAAGTTCCTAGGAATATGCCATCCAAGCATAGCTTTGGGTTCAAGGTCTAAACTCCTCTGTGGGCTGGCTAAGGTGGGGCCTCAGGACACCTGCTGTGCAGCTGTTGTCAGGCTTTGAAATGTCATGGTGATGTTCCACGTTCCACGCTGATGAAGCCTGCACTGCTTCTGGCCCCATATTTGTGGTGTTCTCCGACCAGGGAATCAAGTCCCCATGGGGACAGAGCCTTGGCTAGGGTTAGGGTTCTGCAGAGGGGCATCCCCAAGGCCAAAGTGGCACCAGTCCCATGATCTTCCTGGAGGGCTGAAGTGAGGGCAATTGCTCGTGCACAGAGCAGCTGTAGGGTTCTTCTGAGAGGTAGGGCTAGGTGTCGTGTAAGTGTTAGGTATAGAGTTAGTTTTAGGGTTAGGATAAGAGCACAGGAGTCTCCAGGTGCTAAACACCAAGTGATACAGTTGTGTCCCTGGAGGGCTGACTGGAGGGCCCATGGGAGGTTGGTGGCCAGCCTGTGGCCTTGCCTTCAAATGCCTTCCTCCTCTTTGGCTTAGTGTAAGGGTGGCTTCTGGAACTCCCTTGTGCAGCTCCACCTGGGCCGTGGAAATGGCGTGATTTTCTCCATGCCACAACTTCTTGATCCCAGGTGTGTGCTCTCTTAGACTCAGGTCTCGGGACACCATGGGACAGGAATTTCGGGTCAGGTTATGGTTTGGTCTGCGGGGATCACCAGGGCAGAAGCGACAGCAGTCGGGTGACCTCCCTGGAGGGCTGAAGTGAGGGCCCATGCACAAGGCTGTCTCAGGTTTAGGGAGCGCTGAGCATCAGGGGTATGCCTAGGGTCAGGTTTAGGTAGAGGCTTGGGGATAGGGTTAGAGTTAGAGTAAGATCCCGGGACACTCCAGGAGCGGTTCCCCCAGCAGTGCATTGGTCCAGCCAGAGTGTGGAGTTGAGGGCAGGTGGGAAGGTGCCTGACAGGCAAAGGATTTGAGTTCAAGGGCCACCTTCCTCTGTGGGCCCAGCAATGGTGGGTCCTCAGGTCCCCCATCATTTAGCTGTCACTGGGCTTTGCAAATATCCTGGTTATGTTTGACATTCCATGCTGATAATGCCTGAACCGCTTCTTGGATCCGTGTCTGTGGTGTTCTAGAACCTAGGACTCGGGTCCAGATGGGGACAGAGCCTTGGGGCGAGTGAGTATTCAGTCTCAGAGGCGTCATCAGAGCAGAAAGGGCACCAGTCCTGTGATCTCCATGGAGGGCTTAACTGAAGGGGCACATGCGGACACAGATCAGCTGTAGGATTTTGCTGAGAGATCGGGCCAGGGGTCAGGATAGGTTTAGGTGTAGGGTTAGAGTGAGGGTTAGGGTCAGAGCCCAGGTAACATCAGGCCCTGAACCTCCAGAAGTGAGGTTGCCTCCCCACCAGGTGAATGGAGGTCACATGGAAGGCTGGCAGCCAGCCTTCGGCCTTGGCTTCAAAGGTCGGCCTCCTCTTTGTTGTAGGGTACAGGGGGGCCTCCAGAGATCCATCGTACAGCTGTGTCCAGGCTGTGAAAATGACATGTTGACCTTCCATGTGCCACGCCCAGTCACCCCACACTGCTACAGGGCCCTGGGTTCTTGCTTTTCTGAGACCCAGGACTCGGGATCCCATGGGATGGGAGCCTTGGCTAGGGTTAGGTTTCCAATCTGGGGAGTCACCAGGGCAGAAGCGACACCAGTCCCGTGATCTCCCTGGAGGTCTGATGTGAGGGCCCCCCATGTGCGGGCTGGCCCAGGTATATGGTTGCAGAGGGGCTCAGGGGTAGGTCTAGGGTTAGATTCATTTGGAAGGTTGGTGTGAGTGTTAGAGTATGATCCCCGGATGCTCCATGAACTGCTTCTCCAGTAGTGTAGTTGCCCACCCAGAGGGCCGATTTCACGGCATATGGGATGGTGCCAGCTAGCATTAGCGTTTGTGTTCAAAGGCCAGCCTCTTATTTGGGTATGGTACAGGGGGGCCTCCGGCGCCCACTTGCACAACTCCATCTGTGCTGTGGAAATGGAATTGCGAAGTTTGATTTTCCATAGTGAATCAACATGCACCACTTTGGGCCCCAGGGCCATGTTTTCCACAGATCCAGGGATCAGGGCCCCATGGGGACAGAGCCTTGGCTAGGGTTAGGTTTCCATTCTGGGGAGTGGTAGGGCAGAAGCGACACCAGTCCTGTGATCTCCCTGGAGGGCTGAAGTGAGTGCCCATTTGAGAGGTTGGCTCAGGTTTAGGATTGTGGTGTGCCTTAGGGCTAGGGCTAGGGTTAGGGTTAGGCATAGGGTTGGGGTTAAAGTATGATTCCAGGTAGCCATAGGAATCCACATATTAGCAGTGCAGTTGTTGACCCAGAGGGCTGGGTTTACAGACCCTGGCAAAGTGCAGGCAGGCTTAGCATTTGGGTTCAAGGGCCTCTTATGCACCATTGGTCCAGGGGACATGAGTGCCTTTTAAACTCCCACGTGGGATTCCATCAGGGCTTCAGAAATGGCATTATGACCTTGGTCATGTTAGAGCGTCTTCTAGGGGAGTCTACAGTGCAAAAGTGACACTGGTTTTACCAAGGTTCTTTTCCCATGGGGCCCCAAGTCCTGGGTCTGAGAAAAGCACAGACCTGGGACCAAGAACTTGTTCAGGGTGACTCGGCCTGGAATATGCTATTTCCAGCATACAGCCCTCCAGAGGGATCACGGGACTGGTGTCACATCTGCCCTACCAACTCCCCTGGATGGAACCCTAACCCTAGCCAAGGCTCTGTACCCATGAGGCCCAGATCCCCGAATCTGTGAAAGGCATGGACCCAGGGTCCAAAGTGGTGCATGGTGATTTGCTGTGAAAAATGGAACATCACAATTCCATTTCCACAGCATGGATGGAGCTGCGCGAGTGGGCACTGGAGGCCCCCCTGTACCATAGCCCAAAGAGGAGGCTGGACCTTGAACCCAAATGCTAACGCTGGCCGGCACCTTCCCACGCCCCATTAAATCAGCCCTCTGGGTGGTACACTACACTGCTAGAGGATCCGTTCATAGAACATCCACGGATCGTACTCTAACCCTCACACCAATCCTCCAAATATCTAACCCTAGACCTACCCCTAGGCCTCACTGCAACTGTACACCTGAGCCAGTCTGCACATGGCAAGCCCTCATATCAGCCCTCCAGGGATATCAAAAAACTGGTGTCACTTCTCCCCTGGTGACTCCCCAGGATGGAAACCAAACCCTAGCCAAGGCTCACTTCCCATGAGGTCCCGAGTCCTGGGTCTGAGAAAATCAAGGACCCAGGGCCCAATAGCAGTGCGGGGTGACGGGGCATGACACATTTCCACAGTCCAGACGTAGCTGCTTAAGGGAACTCCGGAGGCCCACCTGTACCCTACAACAAAGAGGAGGCCACCTGTGAAGCCAAGGCCAAAGGCTGGCTGCCAGCCTCCTATGTGTCCTCCATTCACCCACTGGGGAGGCAACCTCATTTCTTCGAATTCAGTGCCTAAAGCCTCCTGGGCTCTGACCCTCACCCTCTCCCTAACCCTACACCTAAGCCTATCCTGACCCCGGGCCTGACCACTTTGCTAAATCCTACAGCTGACCCGTGCCCACGTGGGCTCCTTCACTTAAACCCTCCAGGGAGATCACAGGACTGCTCTGCTCTGATGACTCCCCCTGGACGGAACCCTCACCCTCACCAAAGCTTGTCCCCGTGGGTCTTTGCGATCCATACAAATTTTAGGATTGTTGTTCTATCTCTGTGAAGAATTCTGGTGTTATTTGGATAGAGATTGTATCGAATGTGTAGATCGCTTTGGGTAATATTGACATTTTAACAATATTTTCTCTTCTGACTCATGAGCATTGAAGATTTTTCCATTTCTTTGTATCTTTAATTTCTTTCATAAGCTTTCTATTGTTTTTAGTGTATTGATCTCTTATCTCTTTGGTTAGCTTATCCCTATGTATTTTATGGTTTTCAGTGCAATTGTGATTGGGATCGATTCCTTGCTTTCTCTTTCTGCTGTTTTGTTAGTGGTGTATAGAAATGCAACCAATTTCTGTACATTGACTTCATATCCTGAGACTTTCCTGAATTCCTACATCAGTTCTAGCAGTATTTTGGTGGGGTCTTTTGGGTTTTCCATGCGAGTATCTAGTCTGCCGAGAGTGAAAGTTTGACTTTTTCCTCGCCAATTTGGATTCCTTTATTTGCTTTTTGTTTTCTGACTGCTGAGGCCAGGACTTCCAACAGTATGTTGAATAATAGTGGTGAGAGTGAACATCCCTTTCATGTTTCTTGTCTTTGGTGGGAAGCTCTCAGTTTTTCCTCATTGAAGATGATACTAGCTGTGGGACTTTCTTTTGTTGACAGTATGTTGTTGAGGCATGATCCTTCTATCCCTCCTTTCTTGAGGGTTTTTTTTTAATCAAGAAGGGATGCTGTATTTTGTCAAATGCTTTTTCTGCAACTGTTGAGAAGATCATGTGGTTCTTATCCTGTTTTTAAATTTTTAATGTTTTTTTATTTTTGAGACAGGGAGACCCAGAAGAAGCATGGAGAAAGAGCAGAGAGAAAGAGGGAGACACAGAATCCGAAGCAGGCTTCAGGCTCTGAGCTGTCAGCACAGAGCCCGACATGGAGCTCGAACCCACCGACTGTGAGATCATGACCTGAGGCGAAGTCAGACGCTTAACCGACTGAGCCACCCAGGCGCCCCCCCACCAAAGAACATTTCATTGAAAATATCAGCCACGGATACATACAGTAAATTCTTAACAGATGTGTAGCACTCTGTAAGTTGCATTCTGACCTTGTCACATGTGTGTCATCCAAGACATTCTTGGTGACTTTTCAGGATAAGTTCTCCACATCAAGATGGTGATGTTAGAGAGTCTGGTATAAATGGAATTTCACATATTCTAAATTAGCAATAATTTTTAAAAATGTTTAACATTATTTTTTCTTTTTTCGAGAGGTTGAGTTGGGGAGGGTGGAGAGAGAGGGAGGTACAGGATCTGAGGCAGGCTCCAGGCTCTGAGCTGTCAGCACAGAGCCCTATGTGGGGCTCGAACTCATGGGCAGCAAGGTCATGACCTGAGCCAAAGTCGGATACTTAACCGACTAAGTCACCCAGGCACCCAGGGTTGGTTTTTTAATGGCAAAGAAGGCAAAATTAGGAATAGTGTAAAGGGTGTCAATTTTTAATTGAAGGATTGCTCACACATTTGTTGTATTAGTTTTAGGCATCCATCCTCGTCATTTCTAACGTCTATAAATTATGTTGTACTTAACCGCAGGTGTAACTATCATGTGAAAGAATGCAACACTATTACAGGATTGACTCTATTGAGTTGGCTGTAGCTTATATCTGTATGACTTATTCATCCCATACCTGGAAACCAGTATCTCTGTCTCAAAGGTGTCAATTTTTTATCTAATCTAAGTATTTTGGTGATCAACACAATTACCTGTTGTTGAGCATGTGTAACTTTGTGGTCTATTTTTCTGTGAACATTGCTTAAAGCATTACAAATGTTGTCATTACATTAACAAATTCAGTTTCATTCTTCACTCACAAGAAAGGAGAAGGAAAAGATTTCTTTGTGTCCCAGGCCCTGCCACTAAGATCCTTCCCAATCTAGAGAACAGGCTTAGTTGCCCAGAGCACCTTCAGTGCCTCAGCTGGGAGACCATGGCTTTCAACGTTGCAGGACTTCCCACGGTGGCCAGCAGAGGGCGAGCATCGCAAACCGGGAGCGGCGGGTTCCTCTGCGTGCACAGTGGTGGCCGGCAGAGGGCGCCCCACCTGCTTTTCTGACCCAGGGCACCTCTGAGCAGGAAGGGCTTCTCTTGCCTCTGGATGACTCAGGGCCTCTGCAGCTGCCTCAGGACAGAGACCAGGGCTGTGCTTCCAGCAGGTTCCACTGCCCCCATGCCCCCAGGAGAGACCTTAGGAGCGTTGCAGCCACTTACTTGGAGCCTCCTGAGTCACCAGAGAGAAGCTACCTTGTTGGGCTGAGTGCTGAAGAAAGGGCACTGGGCGGCTTCACTGGGCGCACGGGTTGTGAGCAGCAAAGTCCCTTGCATTTTCTGGGCTGGTGCCGTGTTTCATTCCTCACTTTCCCTGACAGTATTTGAATAAGACATAGTTTACTGAAGGATTCGTGGATTCAGGGGCCCCACGACATCACATCATAGATGCAGTGGGCGGTTTGTTACAGATTCAGGCCTGTTTCTGGGGAGAAATCCTGACAAATTCAGAAGAACGGGAGCTGCATTCAGTTAGGATATGAATATATGAAATGCTCACTCTCAGGACCTTCTAGAAGAATGAGCTGGGACTCACTTTGTGAGTCCTGCTGGAACCAGAGACCGAGGTAAGGACACAAACTGTCCCCCACATTATACATGCTTTTTAAAATTTTAAATTATTTTTCCAATATAGTGAAGAAATGGAAAACTAGAGAGAACCTGGTAGGTAGGTGTAATACATCTTATGTTATTTTTAAGCTTAAATCCCATTAGTAAATAAAGATACAGTGTGATATTGGTTTCAGGTGAACAATCTAGAGCAGCACCGCCACACATTGCCCAGTGCTCGTCACAAGTGCACTCCATAATCCCCATCACCTGTCTCTCCCATCCCCTACCCCACTGCGGAAACCCTCTGTCTGTTTCCTAGTTAAGAGTCTGTTGGTTTGCCACTGTCTCCTTTTCTTCCCCATTGCTTTGTTTCATTTCCATGTGTTAGTGAAATTATATGGTATTTGTCTTTCTCTGACAGGCGTATTTCACCCAGCATAACACTCTCTACCTCTCTCCACCTTGTTGCAAATGACAAGCTTTCATTTTTTTACAGCTGAATAAGATTCCATTCCATATGCATTCTGTAGACCATATCTTAATTTATTCATCAATCAATGGAGACTTGGGCAGTTTCCATAATGTGGCTGCTGTTGAAAATGCTGCTATAAATGTCAGGGGGCATGTATCCATTTGAAATATGATTTTTTGTTTTCTTTGTGTAAATTTCTTGTGGTGAAACTGCTGGGTCCTACGGTAGTCTTATTATCAATAGTCTGAGGAATCTCCATAATGTTTTCCAGAGTGGCCACACCAGTTTGCGTTCCTACCAACAGTGCAAGAGGGTTCCTCCCTCCCCACATCCTTGGCCACATCTGTTGTTTCATTATTCATCGATTTTAGTCATTCTGACAGATGTGAGGTGTTCTCTCATTGTACTTTTGAAGTGTATTTCCCTGATGATCAGTGTTGCTGCACATCTTTACCTGTGTCTCTAGGCTGGCTGGCTGTCTTCTTGGGGAAAATGTCTCTTCCGGCCTCCGTCCAGTTTTAATCAGATTTGTCTTTTTTGGGGGGGGCTGCTGTATAACTTTATATATTTTGGACAGTAACCCTTTATCACCTGTTGTCTGAAAGAATCATTCTGTAGATTGCATTTCAGTCTTGTTGATTGTTTCCTTGGTGACAGAAGCTTTTTATGTTTATGAGGTCGCATTATTTGTGCTTGTGTTTCCCTTACCTCAAGAGAGATATCGACAAAGAAGTGTGTACAGGCAATGTCATGTAAGATACTGCTTCTGTTTTCCTCTTGGCTACATAGGTCTTTATCCATTTGGAATTCATTTTCATGTATGTTATAAGAAGATGGTCCATTGTTGTTTTTGTTCTGTTTTGCAGGTTGCTATCTAGTTTTCCCAAAACTAGAGACTTTTTTAGGTTTTTAATTTCATTTTTGATATATAGAGACAGACAGAAAGAGAGAGAGGGAAGGAGGGAGGGAGGGAGGGAGGAGGGGCAGAGTGTAAGTAATGGCGAGAGAATCCCAGAGACTGACACGGGGTTTGAACCCATGAACCCTGAGATCATGACCTGAGCTGAATCCACAATCAGATGCTTCAGTGACTGAGCCACCCATGCATCCCAAGGCTATTTTTTTCAATTGGATAGTCTTTCCTGCTTTGCTGAGGTTTGACTGACCACATAGGTGTGAGTTCATTTCTGGGTTTCTTTTCTATTGATCTATGCATCTGGTTGTGTGTGTGTCTGTGCGTGTGTGTGTGTCTGTGTGTTTGGCCAGTAACGTACTTTTCTAATCATTACAGCTTTGTAATATAACCTAAAGTCTGGAGTTGTGATGCCTCCAGCTTTGCTTTTCTTCAAGTTTGTTTTGGCTGTTGGGGGACTTTTGTCATTCCATACAAAGTTTGGGATTATTTCTCCTAGTTCTGTGACAAATGTTTTGTTAGTGTGATAGGGATTTCATTACATGTGTAGATGGTTTTGAGGAATGTAGACATGTTAACAGAATTTGTTTCATCAGTGTTTGATAGCCTTTAGAGTGCAGGTTTTCTCCTCTCTGGTTAGGTTTACTCCTGGTATCTTGTGGTGTTTGGTGCACCTGTCAATGGGATTGATTCCTTAATTTCTCTTTCTTTTAATTCATGAATGGTCTATAGAAATCCCATAGATTTCCATACATTGATTTTTCTATATTGTGAGTTGAATTCATATATCAATTCTAGCAATTTTTATGGGAGTCGTTCACGTTTTTTGTACAGAGCATCATGTCATTTACCAATAGCGAAAGTTCTACTTCTTCCTCACTGATTTGGATGCCTTTTATTTCTTTTTGTTGTCTGCTGTGCTAGGACTTCCAGTACTACGTGGAATAACAGTGGTGAGAGGTGTCATCCCTGTCTTGTTCCTGATCTTAGAGGAAAAGCTTTCCTATTTTCCCCATTGAGGATGATTAGCCAAGGGCGGGGGCTCGTAGATGACCTTTATTATGCGCAGGTGTGTTGAGTCTCAGTCTACTTTGCTGAGGATTTTTCTCATGAATGGATGTGACATTTTGTCAAATGCTTTCTCTGCATTTGTTAAAAGCACCCGTATTGTTCTTCTTTCTTCTATTACTGTGGTGCATCATGGTGATGGATCTGTGAATATGGAACCACCCTTGCAGCCAAGGAATATATCCCACTGGATTATGGTAAATGATTCTTTAATGTATTGTTGAACTTAATTTGGAGGTATTTTAATGAGAATTTCTGTATACATGCTCACCAGGGTATTGGCCTGCAATTTTATTTTTAAAAATTTTTAAACATTCTTAAATGTTTACTCATTTACTTAGACTCTGTGTGTGTGTGTGTGTGTGTGTGTGTGTCTGTGTGTGTCTGTGTACATAAAAGTGAGGGAAGGGTAGAGAGATGGGGAGGTAGAGAATCCTGAAGAAGCTCCTCACCATCAGTGCAGAATCTAGTGTGGGGCTCGAACTCATAAACCACACTGTAATGACCTAATCCACAATTAAGAGTTGGACTCTCAACCAACTGAGCCACCCAGATGCCCCTGCAGTTTTCATTTTTAGTGGATTCTTTTTCTGGTTTTGGTATCAGGGTAATACTGGCCTCATAGAACGAATCTGGAAGTTTTCCTTTTTTAAAAAATTTTATTATTTTTTTGAATCATTTGAGAAGAGTAGTATTACCCCTTACTTAAAAGTTTGGTAGTGAAGCCATGTGGTCCTGAACTCTTGTGTTGGGGGAGACAATTTTTGTATTACTGGTTCAATTTCTTTCTGGTTTTATATTTTCTAAAAATTTTTTCGTGTTTTTATTTTTTTGAGAGAGAAAGAGACAGCGTGAGCAGAGGAGGGTCAGAGAGAGAGGGAGACACAGCCTCTGAAGACAGGCTGCAGGCTCAGAGCCTGACACCGGGCACGAACCCAGGAACCTGAGCCAAAACCAGATGCTTAACCGACTGAGCCACCCAGGCGCCCAGTGTTTCAGATTTTCTATACCTTCCAGTTTCAGTATTGTAATTTATGTGTTTATAGGAATTTGTCCCATTCTCTCAGGGTATCCAATTTGTTTGCATTTAGTTTTTCATAATGTTATCTTCTGTCTTTCTGTGGTGTTATTTCTTCTCTCTTATTTGTGATTTTATTTATTTGAGTCATTTCTCTTTTCTTTGTGATAAGTATGGCTAGGAGGTTTTCAAGTTTATTACTGTTTTCAAGGAAGCATCCCCTAGTTTCATTGATTTGCTCTAGTGGTTTGTTGTTGTTGTTTAGTTTCCATATCACTTATTTCTGCCTTAGTTAGCATTATTTTCTTCCTTCTGCTGTCTTTCAGCTTGGAGTGTTCTTTTTTATAATTCCTTTAGTTGTAAGTTTGAATTGTTTGAGATTTCTTCTTGCTTTTTAAGGCAGGCTTGTATTGCTGTATATTTCCATCTTACGGCAGCTTTTGCTGCATTCCAAAGTTTTGTGCCAGAGTATTTTCATTTTCGTTTGTTTCAGTGTATTTTCTCATTGATCTGCTGGTTGAGCCATTCATTTAGTAGCATGTTGTTCAACCTCCACTTATTTGTGGTCTTTTCATTGCGTGTGTGTGTGTGTGTGTGTGTGTGGTTGACTTCAAGTTTCCTAGCTTTTGATCAGAAAAGATCCTTTGTCTGATCTCGTCTTTGTGTACTTCTTGAGGCCAGTTTGTGACCTAGTCTGTGATCGATTCTCGAGAATGTCCCATGTGCACTTGAAAAGAGTCCCATTCTGCTATTTTAGTATGGAGTTTTCTGAATATATCTGTTAAGTCCCTGGCCCAGTGCATCATTCAAAGCCATTGTTCCCCTTGTTGATTTTCTGTTTAGAGGATCTGCCCATTGATGAGAGTAGGGTTTTTAACTCCTCTACTCTGATTACATTATTATAAATGAATTCCTTTATGTTAGTTGTTAGTTGTTTTATATATTTGATGCTTGCATGCTGGGTGCATAAAACTACATTTTGATCTTATTGTTTGATCATCCCCTTAAGTATGAGATAGTGTCTGTCTTCATCTCTTGTGATACATCTATTTATTTATTTTTAATTTAAGTTTTAGTTGACATCCAGTGCATTACCAGTTTCAGGAGTAGAGTTCAGTGATTCATCACTTACATACAACACCCAGTGCTCATCATAACAAGGGCCCTCCTTAATTCCCATTCCCTATCTAGCCCATCCCCCACGCATCTCCCTCCATCCACCCTCAGTTTGTTCTCTATCATTGAGAGTCTAAAGTGGTTTGTTTCCCACTCTTCTCATTTCCCTCCCACTTCCCATGTTTTTGTCTTTGTTGCTTCTTAAATTCTCCACGAGTGAAATCGTTTATTTGTCTTTCTCTGATTGACATATTTTGCTTAACATAATACATTCTAGCTGCACCCACATCATTGCAAATGGATTTCATTCTTTTTGATGGCCGAGAAATATTCCATTGTACGTATATTTGTGTGTGTGTCTTTGTGTATGCATATATACCACAACTTCTTTATACCTTCATCAGTTGATGGACATTTGGGCTCTCTCCATAATTTGGCTCTTGTTGATAATGCTGCTAGAAACGTTGGGTGCATGCAATTTCACTTGTAGGTATTTACACAAAGGGAACAAAAATACAGCCTTGGTTTTGATGTCTATTTAGTCTGATATAAATATTGCTACTGGCTTTCGTTTGACATTATCGGCATGATAAACTTTTCTTTATTCCCTCACTTTAAATCTGCAGGTGACTTTAGGTCCAAAATAAGGCTTCGTGGGGAGCATCTAGATAGGTCTTGGTGGGCTTTTCTGTTTGTTTCTTTGTTTTTTGTTTTCTTGTCCATCTGACACCCTATCTAATGTCTTTTGACTGGAGCATTTAGTCATTTACATTCAGAGTAATTATTGATAGATATATATCTAGTGCCATTATATTAGTTGTTCTGCCATTGCTTCTTGATGTTTTCTCTGACCCTTTCTTGTCTCTATCACTTTTGGTCTTTCCTTTCTAACCAAAGAGTCCCATTTAAATATTCTTTTGAATGTTATTACATTTATTGATTTTTTAAAAGTATTTCTTTAAATTTAAGTCCAAGTTAGTTAACATATAATGTAACACTGTTTCAGGAATTGAATTTCGCGATCCATCAATTACAAAAAAATACCTGGTACTCATCCCACGTGCTCTCCCTAAGGCCCATCACCCATTTAGCCCATCCCCCTATTCAATAACCCTCCAGGAACCCTCAGTTTATTCCCCGTATTCAAGAGTCTTTTATTGTTTGACTCCCTCTCTATGTGTATCTTATTTTTGCTTCCCTTTCACTATGTTCATCAGTTTTATGAAATTCCACAGATGGGAGAAATCATATGTGTGTATTCCTCTGACATATTTTACTTAGCATAATACAGTCTAGTTCCATCTTCATTGTTGCAAATTCCAAGATTTCATTCTTTTTGAACACTAAGTAATATTCCCTTGTGTGCGCGTGCGTGTGTGTGTGTACACATATATGTGTATATACACATACATATATATATATATATACAACATATTCTTTATCTGTTCATCATTCAATGGTCATTTGGGCTCTTTGCATAATTTAGCTATTGTTGATAATGCTGCTATAAACTTTGGATTGTGTGTGCCCCTTCGAGTCAGCCTTTGTGTATTCTTTGGATAAATATCTAGTAGTACAATTGCTGGGTTATAGGGTAGTTCTATTTTTAGTTTATTTGATGAATCTCCATACTGTTTTCCAGAGTGGTTATACAGTTTGCATCCTCGCCGGCAGTGCAAAAGCATTCCCTTTCTGCTCGTCCTTGTCATTTCCCGAGTTGTTAATTGTAGCTATTCTGATGGGTGTGAAGGGATATCCCACTGTGGTTCTGATTGGTATTTCACTTATGAAAAGTGAGGTTGAGCATGTTTTCGTGTGTCAGCACTCTGAACGCCATCTTTGTTAAAGTGTCTATTCATGTCTTTTGTCCATTTCTTCACTGGATTATTTGGTTTACGGGTGTTGAGTTTGATAAGTTCTTTATATTTTTGGGATACTAACCCCTTATCTGATATGTCACTTGCACATATCTTCTCCCATTCCCTTAGTTGCCTTTTAGTTTGGCTGATAGTGTCCTCTGCTGTGCAGAAGACTTTTATCTTGATGAGCTCCCAATAGTTCACTTTTGTTTTTGTTTCCCTTGCTTCTGGAGACAGGTCAAGTAAGAAGAAGTGGCTGCAGCCAGGATCAAACAGGTTGTTGCCTGTTTTCTCCTCTAGGATTTTGGTGGTTTCATGTCTTACATTTAGATCTTTCATCCATTTTGAGTTTTTTTGGGTGTGTTTGTATGGTGTAAGAACATGGTCCAGATTCATTCTTCTCACTGTCCAGTTTTCCCAGTACCATTTGCTTAAGTGACTCCGTTTTTTATTGGATCTTCTATCCTGCTTTGACAAAGATGAGTTGGCCGTATGTTTGAGGGTCCATTTCTGGGTTCCCTATTCTGTTCCATTGATCTATATGTCTGTTTTTGTGCCCGTAGCATACTGTCTTGATGATTACAGCTTTGTAATACACCATAAAGCTGAAAATTGTGATGTCTCCAGTTTTGGTTTTCCTTTTCAACACTACTTTGGCCATTTGGGGTTATTTCCGATCCATATAAATTTAGGCTTGTTTATTCTAGCTCTGTGAAGAATTCTGTTGTAATTTTGATAGAGATTGCATTGAATGTGTAGATTGCTTTGGGTAGTATTGACATCTTAATATACTGTTCTTCTAATCCATGAACATGGAATGTTTTTTCTACTCGTGGTGCCTTCAATTACTTTGATAGGCTTTCTACTGTTTTCAGTGTATTGATCTTTTACCTCTTTGGTTAAGTTTATCCCCAGGTATTTTATGACTTTCAGTGCAATTGTATATGAGATCAATTCCTTGATTTCACTTTCTGTTGCTTAATTATTGGGGAATAGAAATACAATCAACTTCTTATTTTTTAAATGTTTATATATTTTTGATAGAGAGACAGGGACAGAGAGCAAGTTGGGGAGGATCAAAGAGAAACAGAGAAAGACACAGAATCTGAGCTGTCAGCGCAGAGCCTGATGCGGAGCTGGAACTCATGGACTCCGAGATCATGACCTGAGCCGAAGTCAGATTCTTAACCGACGGAGCCACGCAGGCGCCCCACAATCACCTTCTGTATATTGATTTTATATCCTTAGACTTCCCTGAATTCCTGCATCAGTCCTAGCAATTTTTTCATGAAGACTTTTGGAGTGTCCACGGAGAGTGTTATGTCTTCAAGGAGTGAAAATTTGGTTTCCTCTTTGCCAATTTGGACACTTTGTATTTCTTTTTGTGTCTGATTGCTGAGCCTAGGACTTCTAACAGTATGTTGAATAACAGTGGTGAGAGTGGACATCCTGGTCGTGGGGAAAGCTCTCAGTTTTTCCCCACTGAAGATGATATTAGCTGTGGGACTTTAATATGTGGACATTATGATGTTGAGGCACGATCTTTCTATCCCTCCTTTTATGAGGGTTTTTTCATCAAGAAACGATGCTGTATTTTGTCAAATGCTTTATCCACATCCATCGAAAGGATTGTGTGGTTCTTCTCCTTTCTTTTGTTAATGTGATGTTATCACCTCAGTTCATTTCCAGAGCAGATATTGAATCAGCTGGCATCCCAGGAATAAATCCCACCTCACTGAGATGAATAATCCTTTTTATGTATTGTTGGATCTGGTTTGTTAATTTTTGTTGAAGTTTTACATCCAGCTTCATCAGGGAAATTGGACTGTAGTTCCCCTTTTTAGTGATGTCTTTGTCCAATTTGAACCCAAAGCAGTGCTGGCTTTGTAGAATGACTTGGGAAGTGTTCCTTCCGTTTCCCTGGCCAACCTTATCTTGTTCTTTCATTTGGAGTGCATTCCTTTGTCTTGGCATTTTGGCTGAGCATCGGCCTTCTCTTTGTTACAAAAGCTCATTATGTCCCCTGCCTGTGAGAGTAATGGCTTTGTGAAGAGAAGGTCATATGGTGCCCAGGGCCTGGCACCTCAGGGAGTGTCTCTGGTGTGTGTTGCATGCACTGTTTTGTGTTCTGGCTGCACTATCTTTCAGGCCAATTGTATGGGCAGTGTACGGCCCTTCGCCAGGATGTGGTGAATTTTAATTAGGTCTGCTCTGATCTGCTTGTCAAATGAGACTTGAAACGACTGGTGCTAGAATTGAAGCCCTGCAGCATCGTCTGGTCAGTTCTGACCAGTGGTGTGGTCAGGGGTTTCTGATGGTCTTCTGGGGGAGATGCCACTCCATTGGGACAGAGGCAAGCTTGACCTAGAAGGACAGTCTCACCAGAGCACAGGGAGTTGGGGCTTGGAGTAAGCTGCTTAGGCAGCCAGAGTGGGAATTGACTTGTTTCCAGCAGGTGGCTCTGTGTTTTTATGCTGAGGGGCAGAGGAGGGAAATGGCACCACCCTGCTCCTTTGCCCCTAGAGAGGCATCTTTTTGAACACTGCCTCTCAGGAATGCGCTCCAAGAAGAGTGTATAATCTCCCCAGTGCGTGTACCAGGTGTTGTGCAGGTCACTGTTTGCTGCCTTCTCTCCAGGAGCAGGGCAGTGCCCTCAGGGCTCTGTCCTAGCGGAGCCTGCTAACCTTTAAAGCTCCACCTTCTTGGGGTGCCTGGGTGGCTCATTTAAGTGGCTGACTCTTGAAACTGGATCAGATCATGGCCTCCTGGTCCTGGAATTCCTTCTCTCCCTCTCTCCCTGCCACTCCCTTTCATGTGTTCTCCTTCTGTATCTCTCAAAATAAACAAACTTTATGAAATGAAAAAAGTTTTAAATGTGTTTTAAAATGAGTGGCATGGAATACATTACTTAGGCAAGTTTGCTTCCCTGAGGGGAATGGCGGGGTCTATCAGTAAAATTTCTAGCACTGTCTTGGAAATTCTTTGTTGGCTGGTTAAAGGTTACATCCCTGCAGGAATGAAACTAGGTTTGGTGACATGGAGCCTTAACGTAAGTTACTCCATGACGGGGCTGTGATTTTTCTTAACATTCCAAACCCAAATTTCCACACATCCCTTTTTTATTAAAAATATAGCCCTAAATAACATTTTAGCCAACTACTGCCGGCCTGATTTTCATATCCTGTGAAACTATGGCTATCTGCTAATCATAAACGAAGATCAACTCTGGCTCAAGATCTTCGTGGGTCTAAGTTACTTTCATCTAAGTTACTAAGATCTTTATGAGTCTAAGTTACTGCTGGCCTTTTGAAGCTTTTGCCCTAGGGACCCCCAGCCAGGAGGCTGAGCCATCACTTAGGCACAGAAGCGCCCTTTCCAAGTCACCTCTTCCTAAAGTGTTGTCTTTCCCTCCTCAAAGTGGCCCATATAGAGCTGCTTGCCAGTGACTCCCATTTCATGGTCACATGTTTTTCCTTCTGAACCCACTATCCTTCTAGTCTTTGCATATTTTCTGATTTGAAAATATTTGAGTCTGTTGTATTCCTACTAAAATATGCATGAAAATATTAATCCAAGGATTCTTCAGAATAAGGGAGCCAGTGACAGTGATTCATCTGGCAATCTGTACTTTTTTTTTTTTTGAAAGTATTTAGGCATGATGTGAAGTACGTCCTGTAAAATCTGAGTAGGATTCATTATCTGGGATAACCACCTTTATGGAAAGCCATTCGATGACATGCTCATTCGAGATCAGAAAACCACTTAAACATATAATACAGTGGGTTTATACATGTCATTATCTTCAAGTGTATAAAATAGATGTTTCTCTGAATTGCATATCATCATTATTCAGTTTCCTGTAACATGAATGCTATTATTTAAACACTACAACGGTGAGTAAAATAAGAATAGGTAAAGGTCAATCACTAGTAACTAATATTAGGACTAATTATATAATACTATGTGTTAAAAAATAAAACCACGATTACTAATAATATTTTCATTCATAATGGGTTTCTAGGTACCAAACTATTTGGGAAAATAGTACTGAATCTCCACATTTGTCAACCTGTTTTCTGGTTATTGATGTCAGATCGGTTGGTAGATTATCACAATCAATATCCAGAAAAGAGAAATGGTATTATTAACTGAAGTTTATATTTTTACTCAAATTTCTTAGATGTTCACCTCTTCTGTTCCAAACTCATACTAGCTGGGACATTATTTCCAGTCATCCTGTCTCCTTAGGCTCCATGTGGCCATGACGATTTTTAGATTTTTCCATATTTTTCATGACCTGCCAAGTTTTGAGAGGTAATTTTGTAGAGTGTATTTTGTAGAATGATCTTTGGTTGGGACATGACTAATATTTTCAAATGATTAGACCGGAGTTATGTGTTTTGTAGCAGAAGATCCAGAGGCAAAATGCCATCCATAATTGTCACTTAACACAAAGGATGTTTAGTCTGAAGACCGGGATCTTTTGCGGTTCCATACAAATTTTAGGATTGTTCTTGTTGTGTGAAAAATGCTGTTGGTTTTGATGGAGATTGCACTAATTGTATCAATTGCTCTAGGTAGAATAGACATTTTCATAGTATTTGTAGTTCCAATCCATGACAGTGGAATGTCCCTCCATTTCTGTGTCATCTTGAATATCTTTCATCAGTGTTTTAAAGTTTTCAAAACACTGGTCACTCACCACTTTGGTTATATTTATTCATAGGTATCTTATTATTTGGTGTGCAATTGTAAACAGGATGGTTTTCTTAATTTCTCCATCTACTGCTTCAGTATTGTTGTCTACAAGTGCAACAGATTTCTGTACGATGATTTTGTATCCTGTCACATTGCTGAATTCATTTATCATTTCTAGCAGTTATTGGGTGGACTCCTTAATGTTTTCTTTATATAGTGTCATGTAATCTGCAAGGTGTGAAAGTTTTATGTCTTACTGATTTGAAGTGGTTTCATTTACTTTTTGTCTGACTGCTGTGGCTTGGATTCCAGTACTATGTTTAATAAAAGTGGTGAGAATAAACTGTCCCTATCTTGTTCCTGACCTTAGAGGAAAAGCTCTCAGATTTCCCCCATTAAGGAGGATGTTAACTGTGGGGTTTTCATAGATGACCTTTATTACGGTGATGTATGTTCCCTCTACACCTACTTTGGGGGGGGGGGTTTATCATGAGTGGATGTTGTACTTTGTCGAATGCTTTTTACTGCACACATTGAAATGATCGTATGGTTCTTTTCTTTTAATGTCTATTCACTTTTGAGAGAGACAAGATGTGAGCGGGGGAGGGGCAGAGAGAGAGAGGGAGACAGAATTTGAAGGCGGCTGTCAACACAGAGCATGATGCGGGGCTTGAACTGACAAATCATGAAGTCATGACCTGAGCTGATGTCAGATTCTTAAAGGACTGAGCCACCGGGGCGCTCTGATCATATGGTTCTTATCCTTTCACTCGGTGATGTATTGTTTCACATTCATGGATTTGCGAATATTGAACTACCCTCGCAGCTTGGGAATGAAGCCCACTTAATTGTGGTCAATGATATTTTTAAGGTATCATTGAATTTGGTTTGCTAGTATTTGATTGAGAAGTTTTGCATCTGTGTTTATCAGGGATATTAGCCTGGAGTTCTCTTTTTTAGTGGACTCTGTATTTGGGTTTGGTATCACGGTAATGCTAGCCTCATAGAATGAATTTAGAAGTCTTCCATTCTTTTCTATATTTTGGAATAGTTTAGAAGATGAGGTATAAACTCTTTTTTGACTGTTTGGTAGAATTCACCTGTAAAGTTATCTGGTGCTGGACTTTTGATTGTAGGGAGTTTTTCGTTACTGACTCAATTTCTTTGCTGGCTCTGGACTGTTCATGTTTTCCATTCTTTTCTATTTCAGTTTATGTACTTTGTATGTTTCTAGGAATTTATCCATCTTTTCTAAATTGTTGACATACAATTTGCCATAACATTAGTTTATGATTGTATTTCTGTGGTGTTGGTTGTGATTTCTCCTCTCTCATTTGTGAATTTATTTGAATCCTTTCTCTTTTCTTTTGGAGAAGTCTAGCTAGAGGTTTATCAATGTTACTTTATTTTCCCACACAGTGAACCATCTGCTGCCCTCATTGATCTTTATTTTCTTTGTCTTTTTTCAAATCAAACCTGAGGCATTTATTGCTCAAGAGTCATGGATGCTCTTTTCTCTGTGTTTCTCTTTTTCAAATTTTATTTTATTTTTTACTTTTTATATAGTTTATTACCATGTTGGTTTCCATAGAACACCCAGTGCTCTTCCCCACAAGTGTCCCCCTCCACGATCATCACCCCTTTCCCCTCCCTCTTCAGCCCTCAGTTTGTACTCAGCATTCAAAAGTCTCTCATGATTTGCCTCACTCCCTCTTCCCAACTCTTTTCCCCCCTTTCCCATTCCCATGGTCTCCTATTAGGTTTCTTCTGTTAGACCTATGAGTGACAACATATGGTATCTGTCCTCTGCCTAACGTATTTCGCTTAGCATGACTCCCTCTAGGTCCATCCATTTTGCTACAAATGACCATATTTCATTCTTTCTCGTTGCCATGTAGTACTCCATTGTGTATACATACCACATCTTCTTGATCCGTTCATCAGGTGAGGGACATTTAGACTCTTTCTATGCTTTGGCTATCGTAGAAAGTGCCACTATGAACATTGGGGTACATGTGCCCCTATGCATCAGCACGTCTGTATCCCTTGGGTAGAGCCCCAGCAGTGCTATTGCTGGGTCATAGGGAAGTTCTATCGACAGTTTTTTGAGGAACCTCCTTGCTGTTTTCCAGAGCGGTTGCACCAGTTTACATTCCCACCAACAGTGTAGGAGGGTCCCCATTTCTCCACATTTCACCAGCATCTGTAGTCTTCTTGACTTGCTCATTTTAGCCACTCTGACAGAGGTGAGGTGGTATCTCAGTGTGGTTTGATTTGTATTTCCCTGATGATGAGTGATGCTGAGCATCATTTCATGTGCCTGTTGGCCATCTGGATGTCCTCTTTGGAGAAGTGTCTGTTCATGTCTTCTGCCCATTTCTTCACTGGATTATTTGTTTTTGGGGTATGGAGTTTGGTGAGTTCCTTGAAGATTTTGGATACTAGCCCTTTTTCTGAAATGTCATTTGCAACTATCTTTTCCCATTCTGTTGGTTGCCTATTAGTTTTCTCGATTGTTTCCTTTACAGTGCAGAAGCTTTTTATCTTGATGAGGTCCCAATAGTTCATTTTTGCCTTTATTTCCCTTGCCTTTGGGGATGTGTCAAGTAGGGAATTGCTGAGGTTGAGGTCAAGGAGGATGTTTCCTACTTTCTCCTCGAGGGTTTTGATGGTTTCCTGTCTCACATTCAGGTCCTTATCCATTTTGATTTATTTTTGTGAATGGTGTAAGAAAGTGATCTAGTTTCATTCTTCTGCATGTTGCTGTCCAGTTCTCCCAGCACCATCTGCTAAAAAGGCAGTCTTTTCTTCATTGGATACTCTTTTCTGCTTTGTCAAGGATTGATTGGCCATACATTTGTGGGCCCAGTTCTGGGTTCTCTATTCCATTGCTCTATGTGACTGTTTTTGTGCCTATACCATACTGTCTTGATGATGACAGCTTTGTAGTAGAGGCGAATGTCTGGGGTTGTGATGCCTCCCGTTTTGGTATTATTCTTCAATATTACTTTGGCTGTTCGAGGTCTTTTGTGGTTCCATACAAATTTTAGGACAATTTGTTCTAGCTTTGAGAAGAATGCTGGGTCAACTTTGATGGGGATTGCTTTCAATGTGTAGATTGCTTTGGTTATTAATGACATTTTAACAATATTTATTCTTCCAATCCATGAGCATGGAACGTTTTCCCATTTCTTGGTGTCTTCTTCAATTTCTTTCATAAGTTTTCTATAATTTTCATCGTACAGGTCTTTTACATCTTTGGTTAGGTTTATTCCTAGGTATTTTATGAGTTTTCGTGCAATTGTGAATGGGATCACTTTCCTGATTTCTCTTTCGGTTGCTTCATTATTGGTGTATAAAAATGCAACGGATTTCTGTGTGTTGATTTTGTAGCCTGTGACTTTACTGACTTCATGGATTAGTTCTAGAAGTCTTCTGGTGGAATCGATTAGGTTTTCCATGTAGAGTATCATGTCATCTGCAAAGAGTGAAAGTTTGACTTCTTCTTTGCCAATTATGATTCCTTTTATTTCCTTTTGCTGTCTGATTGCTGAGGCTAAAACTTCGAGCACTATGTGAAACAACAGTGGTGAGAGTGGACACCCCTGTCGTGTTCCTGATCTCAGGGGGAAAGCTCTCATTCCCTCCTCCCCCCCCCCCCCGAATTGAGGATGATCTTAGCTGTGGGCTTTTCATAGATTGCTTTAATCATGTTATTTTTTTGAGAGAGAGAGAGAGAGAGAGAGAGAGAGAGAGAGAGAGAGGAGTGAGAGAAAGACAGCATGAGCAGGGGAGGGTCAGAGAGGGAGGGAGAACAGAATCCAAAGACAGGCTCCAGGCTCTGAACTAGCTGTCAGCACAGAGCCCGACGTGGGGCTCAAACCCACGAACTGCGAGATCATGACCTGAGCTGAATACGGACGTTTAACCAACTGAGCCATCCAGGTGCCCCACTTTAATAATGTTTAAGTAAGTTCCTTCTATCCCGACTTTTTCGAGGGTTTTTATTAAGAAGGGATGTTGTCAAATGCTTTTTCTGCATCTCTCGACAGGATCATATGGTTTATATCTTTTCTTTTGTTAATGTAATGTATCACATTGATGGATTTGCGAATATTGAACCAGCCCTGTAACCCAGGAATAAATCCCACGGGATCATGATGGACAGTTCTTTTTATGTGCTGCAGAGTTCGATTTCCTAGTATCTTGTTGAATATTTTTGCATCTGTATTATTAAGGATATTGACCTGTAGTTCTCTTTTTTGTTGGGTGTCTGTCTTTAAGAATCAGGGTGATAGTTGCATCATAGAATGAGTCCAGAAGTTTTCCTTCCATTTCTATTTTTTGGATTACCTTGGGAAGGATGGGGGTTAACTCTGCTTTAAATGTCTGGTAGAACACCCCTGGAAATCCATCCAGCCCTGGGCTTTTATTTGTTGGGAGATTTTTGAGAACTGATTTGATTTCTTTGCTGGTTATAGGTCTGTTCAGATTTTCTATCTCTTCTCGTTTGAGTTTTGATAGTGCATATGCGTTTAGAAATTTGTCCATTTCTTCTAGATTGTCCCATTTGTTGGTGTATAATTGTTCATAGTAATCTCTGATGACTGCTTGTATTTCTGAGGGATTGGTTGTAATAGATTCATTTTCCTTCCTGATTTTGTCTATTTGGATGTTCTCTCTTTTGTTTCTGATGAGCCTCGCTAGAGGTTTATCAGCTTTTTTTTTTCCCCAGAAAACCAACTCTTGGTTGCATTGATTTTTTTTTCAAACTGCTTTTTTGGATTATATATTGTTGATTTTTGCCCTGATCTTTATTATTTCTCTTCTTCTGCTGGGTTTGAGGTGCTCTTGCTGCTCTTTTTCTAGTTTCCTTAGGTGCTCTGTTAGATTTTGAGTTTGCACTTTTTCTAGTTATTGAAATAGGCCCGGAATGCAATAAACTTTCCTCATAGGACTGCCTTTGCTGCGTCCCAGTGCGTTTGGGTTGTTGGATTTTCATTTTCATTTGTTTCCATATTATTTTATTTTATTTTTTAATAGTTTATTGTCAAATCGGTTTCCATATAACACCCAGTGCTCTTCCCCACAAGTGGCCTCCTCAATTACCACCCCCCTCCCCCTCCCCCTTCAACCCTCAGTTCATTTTCGGTATTCAGTAGTCTCTCATGATTTGCATCCCTCTCTCTCCCCAACTCTCTTTCCCCCTTCCCCTCCCTATGGTCATCTGTTTGCACCCATAGGTCTACCAGGAGAAACCTATGGTATTTATCCTTCTCTGCCTGACTCTTTCGCTTAGCATGACACCCTCGAGGTCCATCCGTTTTGCTACAAATGGCCGTATTTCATTCTTTCTCATTGCCATGTAGTATTTCATTGTTAGGACTGCCTTTGCTGTGTCCCAAAGAGTTTGGATTGTTGTAATTTCGTTTTCATTTGTGTCCATATTTTATTTTATTTTTTCTTCTCTAGTTGCCTGATTAGGCAAATCATTCTTTAGTAGTGTGGTTTTTAACCTCCACATTTTTGGGAGGTTTTCCAGACTTTTTCCTGTGGTTAATTTCAAGTTTCATAGCATTGTGATCTGAAAGTGTGCATGGTACGATCTCAATTAGTTTATATTTACGGAGGGTTACTTTATGCCCCAGTATGTGATCTATCTTGGAGAATGTGCCATGTGCACTCCAGAAGAAGGTGAATTTCCTAACTTCAGAATGCAGAGTCTAAATATATCTATCAATTCCTTCTGTTCCAGTGTGTCATTCAAGCCCATTGTTTCTTTAGTGATTTTCTGTATGGTTGATCTCTCCATTGCTGTCAGTGGAGTATTAAAGTCCCGTGCAATCAGCACATTCTCATCAATAAGATTATTTCTGTTTGCGATTAGTTGTTTTATGTATTTGGCTGCTCCCGAATTTGGCACATACTGTTTATAATGTTAGCTCTTCCTGATGGAGAGACCCTGTGATTATTATATAATGTCCTTCTTCATCTTTTGTTACTGCCTTTACTTTTGACGTCCAGTCACATGGTGGATATTTCTCCATCCCCTTACTTTCAATCTGAAGCTGTCTTCAGGTCTAAAATGAATCTCTTGTAGACAGGAAATAGATGGATTTTGGTTTTTGATCCATTCTGCTACCCTGTGTCATTTGACTGGAGCATTCAGTCCATTTACATTCATTGTCAGTATTGAAAAATGTGGGTTTAGATTCATTGCGTTCTCTGTAGGGTTCGTGTTTGTATTGATGTCTCTGGTGTCGTATATTCCTTGCTACATTTCCCTCATAGAGTCCCTCTTAGAATTTCTTGTAGAGCTGGTTGGGTGGTGATAAATTCTCTCAACTTTGATTTATTTGGGAAAACCTTTATCTTTCCTATTTTGAATGACAGCCTTGCTGGATAAAGAACTCTTGATTGCATATTTTTCCTGGTCGTCACATTGAAGACTTCCTGCCATTCCTTCCTGGCCTGCCAAGTTTCATTAGATAGGTCTGTAACCACTCTGATAGGTTTCCCTCTGTATGTTAGGGCCCTTTTCTCCATGGCTGCTTCAGAATTTTATCTTTATATTTTGCCAGTTTCACTATGATATGTCATGCTGAAGGTCGGTTCAAGTTAAGTTTAGGGGAGTTCGATATGCCTCTTGAATTTCAATGTCTTTCTCTTTCCCCAGATTGGAGAAATTTTCGTGTGTAAAGGACCCAATACCCCTTCAGGACTTCTTTCTCTTTCTTCCTCTTCAGGAACTCCTATGATACGGGTATTCTTCCATTTGATTGTATCACTCAGGTCTCTAATTCTCCTTTTGTAATCCTGTATCAATTTCTCTCTTTTTCTCAGCTTCCTCTTTTGCTATAACTGTGTCTTCTAATTCACCTCTTGTCTTCTCTGCTTTAATCCGTACAGTGGCAGCCTCCATTTTATTATTCACCTCATTTATAGCTTTTTCTTTTAACTCGTCACAGCTATTTTGAAGGTTCCTACTCCTTGTATCAATTTCTTCTCTGACAGCTTTTTCAAGTGCAGCAATTGATTTTATGACAATCATCCTAAATTCTTGTTCAGTTATGTTGCTTGTGTCTGTTTTGAGCAGTTCTGTCGCTGTGATTTTTTCCTGGAGTTTCTTTAGAGGAGAGTTCTTTCATTTCATCATTTTGGCTACCTTTCTGTCTCTTGTCAGTTTTAAAAGCTGGTTCTGCACTATGTGCCTGTTAGCATGGATCTCTTGAACGAGGCTCTTTGACTGTCCAGGGCCTGTCATTTCAGGAGATGTTCTTATAATGGTGTCTCTCAGTTTCTCTTATTATGCCTCTGATTAATTTATTTCCCTACTCAGCGATATTTTGGACTTTCCCCTATGTGTGCTTTGGCTTCTTTCTTGAGGTAGCCCTGAAAAGGAAAACAGACAAACACATAGGAACACAAGCACTCAGATGCACTGACAGAACAAGTAAAGAAGCCAACCAAAATGGGAAAGAAAAAAAGGCACAGTAAAGAAAAGAGACGACTGAAAAGGAAAAAAAGGAGGGGATACAGAGAAGACCAGAGAGAAAGGGCAGTGAGAGCATAAAATCTGCAGAGGGGGGAGATAAGGATGAGATAGAGGGAAAACTATCTGGATGGTAAGAGTTGATCTAAGCACAGCAGTGGATAAATGTTGGTTTTTCCCAGATTCCAGGGGGAAAGGGAGAAAAGAAGGACATAGGAAAAGAGAAAAGAGAAGACAGGGGGTAAAAGTGAAATGTAAAAATATTAAGAAAAAAACAATTAAAAATAATAAGCAAAAACACAGCAGCTCTCCAGCGCGAATGGGCGTGGCTTGGTGTAATTAGGTCAGGTCTCAGGGGCTGCTCTCTGAGGCCCCGCCTTGGTGGGTGTGGGGAGAAGAGTGGCGGTGCCCCAGGCACCCCTCAGACCATGCGTTGCCAGACACTCTCTTGAGTCCAACCTCCCCGTGCCACAGGCGAGTCTAGTTGTTTCAGTTTTCTAAGTTCCGCCAGATTTCTAAGTCCTAGCCCACACACTTTGATGTTGCCAGCACAGTTAAAATCTGCAGGCAGGCGGCTTTCTGGCCGAGATTGAGTAGGGGCATTGTGAAGCCAGTTTTTTCGCCTGGCTTTGCCTGAAGTCGGCGAGCTGCTGGGCCCAAGGGAGAACAAGCCTGCTGAGGGGAAGGGATCTCTCTCTCTGCACCAAGTGCCTCTCAGTCCCAGGCATCGCCTCCCATCTCCAGAGATTACACTATGAGTGAATCGGTCTCTACTTCTCTTCCACTGGTCTCTCTGCCAACCTGCACGGGGTTCACGTGCACCACTCTCTTGGATCTGTGCGCCTCTGGACACACGGCAGCTCTGCGCATTTGGCTCCCCTAAGTTCTGTGCGCCTGTGGACACATGGCCACCCCGCGCGCTGCTCTCCATGGAACTATGTGCCTCTGCGGGCCCAGCAGCAAGGCTCTGGGCGCTTTGTCTCCCGGCTCTGCTTCGGGACTCATTCCCTCCCCCAAAGTCTCCGGACCCAGTTTGCACTCACTCAGGCATCCATGAGGCTGTTGTCAATAAGGGGTCTGTGTGCACACCTCCATTCTCGGAGATCAGAAAGCTGTGGCTTTTAATTCTTCTCAGTTTGATAGTTGTGGATGGACGGAGGTAATAGGGTCTCCTCTGCCATCTTGCCAGTGCCCTCTAATTTCTCTTGGTTTTTAATCCTGTGAATTAATTATGCAAAATAAAATTATTGTAATTTCATTGGATTACTATTTTAGTATTTATCGGGAACTACCGGTTTTTACTAATATGTTTTGCCAGCAAACTTAATTTTGTCTTTTCCCCTCTTAGAGCCTCAAGAATATCAAGGTAAGAATTTAAACCTTAGTTTTTCTTTGCAATATTTTCTCAGTACTGATGTTTGATGTGGGTTTTCTTAATGTTTATTTTGGGTGAAAGACAGAGTGTGAGTGGGGGAGGGACAGAGAGAGAGCGAGAAGCCGAGTCCACAGTGGGCTTCAGGCTCCCAGCTATCCTGACAGAGCCCAATCTGAGGGTAGAACCCACAAACTGTGGGATCATGACCTGAGCCAAAGTGGACACTCAACCAACGGAGCCACCCAGGTGCCCACTGATGTGCGTTTTAATTCAACTAAGGATAAATACAGTGACTTCTGGTGTCTAATTGACTTGTTAACTCTTCAAAATCTTTCTCTTCCCTGTTTGGAGGCTAAGTGACAATGTGGAGGGAATTGCCATCTCTGAAGACAAGAGATCAGGAGGAAAACCACACCACCAGAGTAGAGGGAATGAAATGAGTGTCATTTTACATAGAAACGGTGAGGAAACACGTGATGATATGAGCCTGAGGTTTAGGGTGAGTACTTTGCCCTGACCTGGTCTTGGTGAAAACTGAAGATCAGAAAACATTCTCTGAGTCTATCAAGAAGCCTAGGCTTAGAGAAGACGCCAGCTCTTGCCAGGCGGGTGTGTGTGTGTGTGTGTGTGTGTGTGTGTGTGTGTGTGTGTGTCACAAGAAAGGTTTAAACCATGGTTTTGAGTCTTAAGTGGTGGGAGTCGTTCACGCCAGAGGAGAATGAATGGAAATGACTTTGTAGCAAATGGGGGTAATGTATTCTGCACGGGCCCCATAGACTGTGGTCATTCTGTGGCACTGTCTGCTGAGAGCCAGGGTGGCTGCCTGACACTTTGCAAGCCCTCAAAGGCTGGCTGGCATTCATCACTGTGACCGCAATGGCGGAGGCAGTGAGAAGGGTAAACTCGGAGCAGGAGAGCTCTCACACGTGGCCAACAGAAGAAAAGTTTGCACTCTGTGGTCAGATGAGAGAACTAAGGCCTATTAGAGGAGCCTGTTCTAGAGCTTACATGTGTTATCTGCTGTCATTGGGTGCTTTGTGCATGTTGAATAATATTCTTGTAAAGTTGGAGGGTAACATTCTCATGTTTGGGTGAAAAAAACGTTTTTCTTTAGGGATTGCCATTAATCCGGATCCTCCCCCATCTATGTGTAAAGCTGAGATTGTACCCAAGTGTTTTTAAGCCAAAAGACCTTGTCCTCCAGCGCCCCCAGGCTGGGGTTCATGAAAGGCAATCTGTGAGCAGCAGGAAGTCATCCAAGGCCTTTGGGTAGTCAGCAGTTTGAGTTTTCCTTCTGTGGAATTCCAAAGAGCACCTGGGGGTGTAAATGGCTGAAACCAAAACTAAATGATGGTTTTATTTGGATTTGTTCATTTATTTGCAGGGACCTATTTATATACCTTAATAATTGGAGGAGAGTAAGTTGATAGGATTTGATTTTTCTGTTTCATATCTGGTGCTGACATAAGTATGTGAAGTGATTGAGTTTTCCAAGAAGGATGCTTTCAGATGGGAGAGAGATTAGAAGATATTTTATTGTGTTTCTCCATTTTAGACAATATTTTAAATAGAAATCTCATTAAAACAAGGTTTTCTTAATCGTGCTGAAACTTGATTTCCTCAGGCACAATGGGAAAACTACAATGTTAATTACACCCACCTGTCAGATCATAGGTCCGTGCTGCTAATACACTGGGATTATTGGATGTCACTGGTTTGGTAACAACCTTAGAAAATGTTTTATCTCCTTTTAGTTTAGAGGGAATAACTGAGAAGATCAATACTTTTTTATTTTATTTTATTTTTTTATTAATAGTTTATTGTCAAATTGGTTTCCATATAACACCCAGTGCTTCTCCCCACAAGTGCCCCCCACCATGACCATCACCCCCTCCCTTCTTCCCCCTCCCCCTTCAGTCCATGGTTCGTTTTCAGTATTCAGTAGTCTCTCTTGGTCTGTGTCCCTCACTCTCACCCACTCTCTTTCCCCCTTCCTCTGCCCATGATCCCATGCCAGGTCTCTCCTATTAGACCTATGAGTGCAAACATATGGTATCTATCCTTCTTTGCCTGACTTATTTCACTTAGCATGACACCCTCGAAGTCCATCCACTTTGCTACAAATGGCCATATTTCATTCTTCCTCATTGCCATATAGTACTCCATTGTATATATATACCACATCTTCTTGATCCATTCATCAGTTGATGGCCATTTAGGCTCTTTCCATGATTTGGCTATTGTAGAAAGTGCCGCTATGAACATTGGGGTAGATGTGCTCCTATGCATCAGCCTGGGTAAATCTCTAGCAGTGCTATTGCTGGGTCATAGGGGAGTTCTATGAATAGTTTTTTGAGGAGCCTCCACACTGTTTTCCAGAGCAGCTGCAGCAGTTTACATTGCCACCAACAGTGTAGGAGGGTGCCCATCTCTACACACCCTCATTAGCATCTATAGTCTTTTGATTTGTTCATTTTAGCAACTCTGACCGGTGTGAGGTGGTACCTCAGTGTGGTTTTGATTTGAATTTCCCTGATGATGAGTGACGCTGAGCATTGTTTCATGTGCCTGTTGGCCATCTGGATGTCCTCTTTGGAGAAGTGTCTATTCATGTCTTCTGCCCATTTCTTCACTGGATCATTCATTTTTCATGAATGGAGTTTAGTGAACTCCTTGTATATTTTGGATACTAGCCCTTTATCTGATATGCCATTTGCCACTATCTTTGCCCATTCTGTCGGTTGCCTATTAGGTTTTTTTTTATTATTTCCTTTGCCTTGGAGAAGCTTTTTGTCGTGTTCCTTCACTCACCCCACGTTGGGGCGTCACTTGTCCGGTCTAGCCGCCCCGGCCGTCAGGGCGGTAAATCCTTGCGGGTTCGTTCCTGAAGGAGGGAGAGAGAAATAGGGCAGGAGGGAGACGCAGAGAGTGGAGACAACACACAGTTTCTGATCAAGCCTCTTCTTTTTTATTGAGAAAACACCGTATCTTATAAAGGTTTCAAGGCAGGAAAACAAGGCAGCTGACCTAGGTCGGTTGCTAGGAAACAGGGTTAAGGGATTAAGGCTGGAGTAAAAGAGGAACCAAACTAAGGTTTTTAGCACAGAACTGAAGGGCCGATACCACCCTGCCTGTAGGCGATTGATCTTTGTTCTTCTGGCTTCTCCTAACAGGGAGTGGGGCTCCCCTGCCTATTTTTGTAACTCCCCTCAGGGAGTGACATTTCAGGCTAGTAAATGGCCAGGCAGCTGAATCTTTGCAGCTTCCCACAGCTTTTTATCCTGATGAGGTCCCAGTAGTTCATTTTTGTTCTTGATTCCCTTGTCTCTGGGGATGTGTCGAGGAAGAAACTGCTGCGATTGAGGTCTAGGAGGCTATTTATTTCCTGCTTTTTCCTCAAGGGTTTTTATGGTTTCCTGTCTCACATTCAGATCCTTTATCCATTTTGATTTTATTTTTGTGAATGGTGACAGAAAGTGGTCTAATTTCATTTTTCTACATGTTGCTGTCCAGCTCTCGCAACACCACCTGTTGAAGAGGCTGTCTTAAAATTCATATGGAACCACAAAAGGCCCCGAATAGCCTAAGTAATATTGAAGAAGAAAACCAAAATGGGAGGCATCACAATCCCAGACTTTAGCCTCTACTACAAAGCGGTCATGATCAAGACAGTATGGTACTGGCAGAAAAACAGACACATGAACCAATGGAATAGAATAGAGAACTCAGAACTGTGCCCACAAGTATATGACCAGTTAATCTTTGACAAAGCAGGAAAGAGTGTCCAATGGAAAAAGGACTTTTTTATTTTTTAATGTTTATTTACTTTTGAGAGAGAGAAAGAGAGAGAGAGAGAGAACGAACAAACAGGGGAGGAGCAAAGAGAGAGAGGGAGACACAGAATCTGAATCAGGCTCCACGCTCTGAGCTGTCAGCACAGAGCCTGATGCTGGGCTTGAACTCACAATCTTTGAGACCATGACCGGAGCTGAAGTCGGTTGCTTGACCAACTGAGCAACCCAGGAACCCCTACACTTTTAAGAATGGAAACAAAGAAGTTTACTTGCTGAAGAAATAACCATTTGGAAACAGAAGGTACCACTGCCCTTTAAAATATTTTTTGTGATGTCATTTTAGTTATTTCTACTCTGGTAGCTCATCCTACTGACCTATGTCATGTGTTCTATAAACCGTATAAATTCAAGACTCGCTTCACAAATGTAAAGACCTATCTTTTATTTGTGAAAAGAGTCACACATTAGAAGACAGGTTTATCTGGCACTATGCTTTTTTTTTTTCTTCAGTTCTGATTCCTATTATAGAGCAATGAATTAAATGTCTTCAGGAAACTAAGAGAGAAAGTATATTTCTCTCTGATGAAGCTCTTACATCGAAGGTAAGAATCCCTTCTTTGCCTGGATTATGTTCTAAAGACACAAGTAAATGTAATGAATTATTACTCATTCAACATGTTTTGTTGAAGGAGAACATCAAAATAGTTGAACCCTTTAATGAAATTAAAAAGCTTTTTAGTGTTTATTAATTGAGACAGAGACAAAGCACAAGCAGGGGAGGGGGCACAGGGAGAAGGAGACAAAGAATCCAAAACCAGTTCCAGGCTCTGAACTATCAGCACAGAGCTCAATGCGGGGCTCAAACTCACAAACCACCATATGATGAACTGAGCTGAAGCCAGACACATAGCTGACTAAGGTACCCAGGCACCATATTTAATGAAATTTTAAATGACACCCTTCAAATTGCACGTGCTAACTTGCAGTCTCAGAGAGGGAGAGAGGAATGTCAAGAATTAGGAAGTGGAAAGAGTTGGCTGCTGAGTTTTGCCGTAATTTGGCTTTGGGGGCTTTTGTTCATTGGGTGAGGTGAGCACAGGATATACACTTGCTGTTTACCACAGTAGATAGTGGGCCTCTGGGAACCAAACCTCTTTCTAAACAGTGAGCTGGAATTTCACTAGGACCACCATGATGAGTTTTGCTGTTTCAAGGACTAGGAGTTACCTTTTATTTTCACAACTAGGTAATTATCACATCATTCAGCTCTGCCCTCCCAGATATGTAGAAAATCCCCAAATATAGTTGAGAGAGGGTGATAGCCAAAGTGTATAATCATTACCTTTAAATTTTTAAAAAATTCTTTATTAGTTTTTTTTTTTTTTATTTTAGTGAGAGATGCCATGGAAGTGTGGGAGAGGGGCAGAGGGAAAGAGAGAGAATCTTAAGCAGGATCCATGCTCAGTGTGGAGAGCCCCCAACACAGGTCTGGATCCCATGATCTGGGAATCATGACCTGACCCAAAATCAAGAGCCTGATGCTCAACTCACTGAGCTACCCAGGTGCCCCATAGTCTCTTTCTCTCTTAATGCTCAACAGTGAATTTTCAGTGTGAATAGGGTAATGTCACACACACACATACATATACACATGTATACAAAAATATATATAAACGTATGTATACCACTAAGAAAGCCATTTATGAGCTGTTAGACATGAACTGTTTTCCACCATCTTGGTCTTCTAGTTTTATTTGTGCCTCAGGGTCTTTATTGCAATGCATGATCCTGTTGTGTTACATACACTCAAATTGTGCAATCACTTTTCCTTGAAAGTCATTTCTCATATCTGTCTTAACCACAAGATGCAAATGGTGAACTGGAAGATGTAGAGCTAGGAGCCTTGAGGTCCAATAACTGTCAGCTGGAAGGTATATTGTCTGTTGGGGAGAAATCTCCATATGATGCCAATGACTGTGCATTGGAAAGGGAAAGAATACATTCATGCCTTCGTGGTTCTTTTCCTTTGAAACAAATTTTTTAACATTTATTTTTGAGAGACAGAGACAGTGTGATCAGGGGAGGGGCAGAGAGAGGGAGACACGGAATCCAAAGCAGACTCTAGGCTCCGAGCTGTCAGAACCGTGAGATCATGACCTGAGCCGAAGTCGGACACTTAGCCAACTGAGCCACCCAGGCACACCCATGCCTTAATGGTTCTTGCCCATTTTCTGTCTCATCAAAATCAAGACTCAGATCATGTGTATGCTTATAAGGAAAAGCCTTGCATCCAGCTTTGGCTCAGGTCATGATCTCACGATTGTGGCTTCGAGCCCTGTGCTGGGCTCTGTGCTGACAGCTAGCTCAGAGCCTGGAGCCTGCTTCAGATTCTGTATCTCCCTCTCTGTCTGACCTTCCCCTGCTCGTGCTGTCTCTCTCTGTCTCTCAAAAATAAATAAAAAACGTTAAAAAAAATTTTTTAAAAAGGCCCTGGAAGACCAGTGTAATGCATTAGAGATCATTATATTTCTTTAGGAACTGGGTCCAGAGTATTTTTGCCAAATGCACTCAGTAGAATTGTGCCTGCCCTTCCTACCTTTCTTTCTGTAACTTGCATTACTTTTCGGTCCTCAGTGCTTGTCACACATCGTGTCAAGTATTGGGAGTGGAAGAGGGAAGGTACCAGCATTAATAATGTTGATAACTGATTCTGCTCTGGAGCCATCTACATTGTTTTATAGGTTTCAATCCCATCACATTGGTTGGTGCTCCAGCAATTAGGTCATTTTTGTTCAGGATCAGTTATGGGTCAAGAATATGTGGAGAAAAAAAACCGGAATTATCTTGCTGCAGAAACAACAAATTTCTTTCTGGAAAGTGGGTAGGGGTGCCAGCAGTACTGGATCCCTGCATCCATTCTGCCAGTGAGATTGTTCACTGCATATCCAATCCCTAAGAAAGCTGAGTTGGTTCCTGTCCCCTGATTATTAAGTGTAACTCCTCTGGGTCTTGACCAAAGCCTGCAGCTTTGGACTAGGGCTCATCTTTGCTTCTTTGCTGGCCGCCCCTGAACTACACGTGTTTCCTGCTAAGTCTGTGCTCATAAAGTTGTTCAACTTCTTTGCAGTTACAAGGTATGCCCCCCCAAGTCATTGACGAGTCCTAGGGAGATTGGGTCCAACTGCCAGGCTGGCTTTGTCCTGGGATTCCTCCTTCTGCATCTTGGTCTCATGTGTCTCACACTTTTCCTCCTTTGTGCAGTACTTCCTTTTATTCTCAGGAGGAAATCAGGGACTTTAGAGTCCCTCATTTACGATGGGAAATAAACTCTTCCTTCTCTTTCCTGGAGACTCGGCTTTATGTTAGTCCTTCCCACACCTGGGGTTAGGGCCTGCTCTGTCTCACTGGCATCTTGTTTTTGTTAATTTGTAGCTCTTTCTGGGAGGGGATACAGCACCCTGACCACCTTTCTATCTTCAATCCCTTACAACAGAGCATTACAACCACTCCAGAAAGCGTTTGCTGAAGGACTGCCTGAGAAGCCAGAAGGAAATGTATGTGCTTTTCTCTGTCTAGTGCTTTTGTCTCCATTTCGAAGAGATTTTCAATTTTGCATGTGATTCCTAAGTATATCAAGTGCCAGCCTGAAACCCTTTAAATCAACTCCACAAACAAAATCGTCTGAGGGCAACACAGCAAACTAGCCTTTCTACGCATTTCCTTTTGCTGCCGTCACTATCCATGAACTCAGTCTTGGTAAAGTAGATTGACTCGATGAGTTGAGAATTTTCCCTCTGAAATCTATTTCCTGGAGATAAACCTAGACTGTGTGAGAGTTTATATCAGGAGATGTTGCTGCTCTAAGATTGGCCTTTTCCTCCACCAGGATAGGTGGAGACAGGGTTGCAGTCCTGACCCCTAGCGATGTCTGGGCGTGAGCTGCAATGCTGGTGAAGTCATATCTTGGAAGGTCGTCTTTCAGGATGATTATCTGCATAAGGGTACAATTTTTGGACTGAATATCAGGGATCCCCATGGAGGTGTAAGACTAGAGAGTCTTATACTTACTAGGTGTACAACTAGAGTAGGTGTAAGACTACCCTGCTTCATCCTAATTGGTGCATTTGGTCAGACATGGTTTGTCACATTGCTGGAATGAGCCTTCACCATCTCAAACAAAAGACCAAGTTTGGGAAGGCACAAAGTGCAATGTTACTGGATGACTTTATGATGAAGGTGTAGAGCCAGATAACTAGAAGGAGCCCCAAGAGCAGAGATGTGGCAGCAGACGGAGGTTGAATTTTCTTTAACTCAAATGAGATGTTCACTTCATTTCTCTGATTGTGTTGTCAGTCTGTGCATTTATGGGAGAGGTGGGGCAAGGCCTATTTGCATAGACCTTCAAGAGTGCTGGGATGTAAAAAGGCAGAATTTCTGGACCTTGGTCCTGACTGTGTATATATCTTTCCAGTCTTAGGAAGCTGAAAATGACACACTGTGAACAGGTGGCAAAGAAGAATCAGCTGGCAGCTGCAGGTAAAATTGGAACATAGCTACGGAAGAAATAAACAAGTACAAGTGAGTTCAGCTACTAATTACCAGCAGCTCATGAAACCTCTGTTCATTTTTTGTTTTTAGCCTTTTTACAATGTTTAGACTCAACATAGTAATATAAACAAAAATTCTGAGGACATATGCATGGAGTATTAACAGATAAAAACGTTAAGTTTTAGAAATAACAAAACAACTCAGTTTTTAAACATTTACGGATCTCAAGCAATGGCCAGACTGTGTTGGAAACTTCGTCCATGCCAATGTTCCTGGGCGATAGTGTCAACTGTCATTATCTCTATGAAAAGCAGTGTGTCCTAGGATGAAGGACATCCGTCAACATGATGGTGACATAAAATGGCCCTGAACTTTGCAACCTTGGGAAACATGGCGAGGATATAAGTTAAAGGAGAATAAAGTTTTATGATTAGAGACACTTCTCATATGATGAGTTAGGGAAAGATTGACAAGGGGAGAGATTCTATGAACTCTGAACCCTAAGGGCATGGAATAATGAGTATGTAGGAAAGGATGGAACGGTAGCTTTGAGCCTACTGTACATTTATAATCATGTGAAAAGCGTTTCATGTGTAAGAATAAATTGTATCAGGGAGCAACTATGAGGTTGATGGGAACATGGGCAGATTATTTAAAATCAGACCCACTGTTGGGCTTTATCTGATGAGAGAGCAGTTGTAACTCACAGGCAACAAACTGAACAACCATGAGAACAGCTGCAGCGGGCAGAACTCACCTTCAGACAGCAGGTAACCTGAGTTCTGCCTGAGATCCTGAACCCTTAGCCCTTCGTTCGGGTGAGTGTAGTGGTCCTTGGAATCCCTAAACATGGCCTTTTCATTGTTGGCTTTTGTAGACTGCAGTTCCTGTGAAGAATGCTCAGCACAACTGGGTAAATGCTTTCTTTTCCCTCCTCTTCCTTTGGTCCCCAGTCTGGCACGACTGAAGGTGGATGTGTTTTTCTCCCCCAGATCAAGAACCGAGTCTGGGAGAGGGAAATGGCAGAGCAGAGCAGGGAAGTCGCCTACTTGAAACCCGGGTGTAGGAGCTTGACATGTGTTTTATGGATGTTTTGAGGGATGACAGCTGTGCTGTTTAGTGTCCAGTAGAGAAGGTGGTGTTGCAACTCTTATGGAAGTTCATTCTTTTTCTGTATCCAAGACTGGATGTGATGGAAGGAAAGAGGCTCCTTGAGGGACACACGAAGAAGAAACCATTGCCTGGAAGACCAGAGACGCAGACCCTCCAAGGAGAGGTAAGGAGCACATGGCGACGTGCAGCAGCCTGATTTCTGCCGTGCAGCCTGTTCCTGTGGGTGATTATCATGTGGCCTGGAAAGAACCACAAGCACTAAAGACAGCAGGTGGTCTGAAGGGGTGACAGGAGGGTGTTCTCCTCTGCTACCCCCAGGCAGCTGGGCACCTGTCCCTGTGGCTGGTGGAGCTCACGCCCCTCCCCTGACTGTGGACCCTCCCACCTCCTCCAGGATCCCCCAACGTGAAGAGATGAGCCTGGAGGGGATGACAGGACACCGACCTCATCCTCCTTCCCACCTTGCCTCAATTTGAAGACTTTATTATTTGAGGAGAAGGTAATTTATTTACTATTTTTAACATTCTTTATTTTTGTTTTATTTTCTTGCAAACCATAGCCCTGCCTTCCTAAATTCAAGTTCCATATAGCTTAGTCCTCTGATCTTATCAGTGCAACTCTGTAGCTTCACTGTTAATTCCTTTTCTCATTAGTGTAATATTAGTCTCAGTACATTTCTATTGTGAAATAGTTGTAGAATAACTGTTCACAGGTGGGAGGCAACATATAGATAAGCAGAAAGATTGGACAATCCACCTGGAGCCTGAAGAAACATACCCATCTTCAGAATTCATTGATGATATACACCCAATCAGTATTCTCAGTTTTATTCTTTTTTTTTTTTTTAACATTTATTTATGTTCAGAGAGAGAGAGAGAGAGAGAGAGAGAGAGAGAGAGAGTGATTATGTCTGGGAAGGATGGAGAGAAAGGCAGGGAGAGAGAATCCCAAGCGGGCTCCAAACTGTCAGTGGCCCAATGGTGGACTCGAACTCACAAGCCATGAGATCATGACCTGAGCCAAAATCAAGAGTTCAATGCTTAACCAACTGAGCCACACAGGCATCCTCATACTTTCATCTGTAATGAAATGGTGAGTTCACATGAAGTACCCTGAGAAACCTCTGTTTTACTGATGAATTCTAAATTGCTAGTTGAGCCTGACTTACTTGATTCATTATGAAAAACATGAACCAGGGCACCATGGGGTCTGCATTACGGTGAGGTGATGTTTCTCCCCCTTATCCTTGGAGATCCCCTGAGGCACCTGAGTACCATCTGCCTCTGGTCATGACCTGAGTATAGGGAAAACTTGAAGATATGTGAAGAATGAGATGGTTTGTTTTAATTCCACACAGTCCACTAAAATCAGACTAAACCTCTATCCCTTCTAGAGCCTTTAGCAGATCCAGAAACTGGTATGACTCTGTGACTTACAGCAGCTCTGACTCTACCACAAATGTAGATGAGGACAAGGTAAATGCTGTGGCCATTATCTGTTGTAACTCTTTCAGGAAACCCTTATCTTTCTGTACAGCATGCTCTCCTGGCCTTGTATTATGTGCTATGTCTGCTTGTTATTTGTTTTCCAAGTGCACACTCTTATCCCAGTAGCCCACAGGCTTCTCTGTTTTCAGCCTGTCATCTTTTTGTGGTAAGCTGAGAAGCCCAAAGTGCTTAGCGGCTGAGTACCTTAAGGCTTTTTTCCATGTGTTTCTGGAAAGAACGAGAGGAGGATGACCCCACACTAGAAACAGAAGCCTCCTGGCCTGGGTGACCCCTTCCAGACCTTAATTCTGTGGGAGCAGTGTGGGTGCTGTGTCTTCCTTTCTTGGTTCTGGCTAGGAGATTAACCTGTTAGGAAGTCTGCCATATTGGTTAAAATTCAAAAGTGCAAAACAACATCATGACTACAAGTTCATATTCTGTGCCCTGTGCAATTTGGAGTGGTCTGACACAATGTCAACGTCATCACTCCTCAACTTCCCATCTTCGTTGGTAACTGAGTTGTCTGGAATCCTTCCAGCTATACCTTAGTTAAAAATTGTTTGAACACGATCTCCTTCGGTTGTGTTAATAGGAGCCGTTTCTGGCTGTGGCCCTGTCACTACTAGAGCTAAGACAGTCTCATGACACATTCGCAGAGCTCTATACCAGAAAGCAAAACACAAGTGCATTAAATCTATCATGTGAATTTCTACTTTTTCTGTTGGACATACTGAGTCTGTGTCCTGTAGTATGCTTAAAATCAGAATTCTCATGAATTAATAAGGTGAATTCACCTGAGCTTTGTAGACATTCACAAGTAACTTGTTATAGTATTCCCCTGCAAGATTCCAGGCATCCCCCACTTCCCAGAGGCCTCTGAGGCTTTTGACAGCACTTCAAGAGGGAAGACTCCTTTCTCAGGGAGAGGAGCAGAGGGGTCAGAGTGAGGGGCTGGCTGTAGAACTTTCCCCCAGGAGTGGCTGTGATTCCATGAGCAAAATATGAGCCATTTGTCCACACTCATTTGTCTGTGCTCTTAATATACCAAAAACAGAGCATCTGGAGTCACTGTAGAGAAGGGAGACAGGGTGAACCTGGACACAGATGTCTGCCTGTCTGGAGAATTCTACTTCTACTAACTTCCTTAGTCTAAAGTTGCCTCTGTTAATCTTCTAGGACAGGACCCTTGCCTTTTAGCTTTTGCAGACATGGGCAGTGATGTGTAGTGAGTGAAGTTTCACCTCTTGCACCTATTACCCCAAGCTGTAGAGGGTTCCCAGTGGCAATGACAGGGTTTTCAGGTACTGATGCTACTCTCCCGGATCCCAGTGGCAGGTGCTGACACGTTCTTCTCTGGGTTTCAGCTGCTTTTGGTATTGTTTCTCTTGTCTGGCGGATGCACATAGCTGTCACTTCTGTTCTGCAGGGCAGTGTGGATCTATGGGAACCTCCTCCATTAACTGGAAGATTCTGCACACCCTACCCTGGAGGCCCTCTGATGGGCTTCTGGGCACATCTACCTCCTGAACCTTGCTGGCCCTTGGGACCACCCCAAACCCTTCCACCTGCCAGATTTGGTAAGATTATCTGAGGAGTGTGAGTTGACTTGCAAAGCAACCTCATCTTATTTTTGTTGGTTCTGTGTCTTTGGCCAAAATGCAGAGGTGGTACCTGAGACTATTGCTATGCAAGGGAAATGTGTCTCCTGCCATTACACATTCCTTGTTTCTCATGATCAAAATGTCATCTTTGTCATGTGTTGGAAGAATGGGGCTGTCTGCAGAAAAGCAGACATAGCAGTTCCGTGGAAATGACCTGTACACTGTCCACGTGCTGAGCACTGTGAGGCATGAGGCACAGCCTAATGGATATCCATGTAGTCGTACCCCCAGCCATCCATAGTTGTTCGATGAGTGATGTATTAATACATCTGAATCGGGGCTTTTAGGAGTTTTCATCAAGTCATAAGGGATGGTTCTTCAAGTTCTTCCTGGGGGGGTCACCTGAGGCATGAGGGATATCCTCTGCATGTGATTTGGGATCTCACTGGGGCAAAGAGTTTGTCTGAGAAAAGAGGGGAGGGTTTTTTTTTTTTTTGCTTTTGAATCTCCAAAGAGTCTACTCAAATCAGAATAAATTTCCATCCCTTCTAGGGCCTTTAGCAGATCCAGAAGCAGGTGTCACTCCCAAGAGTGCCACGAATACGGACTGTACCAAAACTGCCGAGAAGCACAGGGTAAATGCTGCGGCCATTTTCAGTTGGAAGTCTTTCCGGACACCCACATCTTTCCGGCCATGGCCTGTGGTTTGTGCATCATATGCTGTGTCTGCTGGGTTGTTGCTTTTTTTATTTTCCAAATGCACATTTACCCCCAAGTCTGTAGATTTCCCTGTTTTCCACCTGGCATCTCCTTGTGGTAAGTTTAGAAGCTAACTGTGCTTAGGAGTGAGGACCTTAGGGTCTTCCCGGAATAACTCAAGGAGACTACACTCCACTTGGAAGTCTCCTGGCTTGCCTCATTCTTTCTGGACCTCCTCAGTGTGGAATCATTGCTCTTGTTGTTTCTTCCCTTCCTGTTTCTGTCAAGGTTTTAAGGTGTTCAGAAAAATCTGTGGATTGCCTTACAATTTGAAACTGTAAACTGCCTTTACTCCAACTTATATTTTTGGATGTGTCATGTAGAGTGGTCTTAGATGAAGGAAATTCCATACCCAACAACATTCCATCATTTTTTGGTAAACGTGCTGTGCAGACTCTCTTCGGGTGTGCCCTGGGTATAAGTACCCTGAACTATGAGGTGACACATTTGTTGTAGAAAACATGTACCGAAATTTAAGGTGTGAAGAAAAACCATCCAAAATTACCTGTGTGGCAAGTGCCCACCATGTCCTTCACTTGCATTCAAATGGTCAGATACTGTTGTCTCCTTTGTCACGGGTACTGCTGTAACACGAAATTCACACCAGAAATCAACGTGCATTTGTGTTACTTTTGTTATTTAGAATTTCAGCTCATTTTTTCCAGAGGAAGCAATTACCCTGTAAATTGTACTGTACTTAAGCCGAGAAGTATCTGCATTAAAATGTGTTAGCTGAACCCAGCCTCCCAGCATGTGTTTTCAAATATTATTAACTTCGTTATACTAGATGACATCTTCCACACATTGTTTTCTGTTTTCAGGGTAAAGCACATATTTCCTTGGTCTTCACAGAGGTTTTCAAACAGAACTAGCTAAGTTCCAGGGACTCTCAGTTGAAAGAGGAATTCTTCACTATGTTCTTTCACAGAGGTTTGATTTCCCAGCGTGTGCTTTCAAACATTATTAACTTTCTTATCCTAAATGTTAACAGAATGATACCTTCCACACTATGTTGTTTCTCAGTTTTGAGTTAAAGCACTTATTTGCTTGAACTGTGCACATGTTTTCAAACAGAACTAACTCACTTCCAGGGATTCTCAGTTGAATGGGGGAATTCTTCACTGTGTTGTTTCACAGAATTGAGTGTATTACACATATATTTGACTTCCCAGCTTTTTTTTTTTTCAAACATTAGTAACTTCTTTATACATGATGTTAACTGAATGGAAACCTTCCTCACAGTGTTGTTTCACAGTTTGAGTGTTAAAACACTTATTTCCTTTGTCTGCGCACATGTTTTCAAAGAGAACTAACATATTTCCAGGGAATCCCAGTTGACTGGAGCATTCTCCACTTTGTTCTTGCTCAGATTTTAGTGTATTATACATATATTTGGCTTCCTAGCATGTGATTTCAATCATTATTAACTTCTTTGTCTAATGTTAAGAGAATGATACCTTCCACACAGTGTCGTTTCTCGGTTCTGATATAACACACTTATTTCCGTGATTTGTGCACATGTTTTCAAACAGAACTAACTCACGTTCCAGGGATTCTCAGTTGTAGGGGGCATTCTTTACTATGTTTTTTCATAGAAATGACTGTGTTACACATACGTTTGACTAGCCAGCATGTGTTTTCAAACATCATTAAACTTCATTATGCTAGATGTTAACAGAATGATACCTCCCACACAGTGTTGTTTCACAGAGTTGAGTGAAAAGCACTTATTTCTTTGGTCTTCGCACATCTTTTCCAACACAACCAGCTTTGTTCCACATAATTTCATTTGAATGAGGTCTTCCCCATAGTGTTCTCATACAGAAATGAATATACGACTTATATATGGTATGTGTATATGTGTATATGGTATATGTGTTTGAAAACAGTATTCACTTCGTTCTACTAGATGCCAAATGGATATCTTGCGCACGGTTTTTGTTTCTCACATTTGCGTGAAAAGCACTTATTTCTTTGGTCTGCGCACAAGTCTTCAAACACAACTAACTTTAATCCTAGTTAAATGAGGCATTCCCTAGAGTATTCTTGCACAGAAATGGGTACATAACACTTCCAGAGTATGTTTGAAAACAAGATTTACTACCTTCTATTAGGTGCTAACTGAAAAACACCTTCCACACAGCGATGTTTCTCAGCGTTGAGTGAAAAACACTTACCTCTTTAGTTTGCACACATGTTTTCAAACACACCAACATAGTTACACATAATCTCGTTAGAATGATGTAGTCCCCACAGTGTTGTTTCACAGATATGAGTTTATAACAATAACATTTAACTTCAAATCATATGCTTCAAAACAATATTCACCTCGTTCTACTAGATGCCAACTGAATGATACCTTCCGCACAGTGCTGTTTCTCAGAGTTGAGTAAAATGCACTTATGTCTTAGGACCTCGCACATGTTTTCAAACAAAGTGACTTAGTTATGTATAATCTCAGATAAATTAAGCATTCCCCACAATGTTCTTTTACAGAAATAAGTATATAACCCTTACACATACGTCCAAGTCTGTGAAAACAATATTGACTTTGTTCTACTCGATGCTAACTTAATTATACACTCCGCACAGTGTTTTTTCTTAGAATTGAGTGAATATACTTATTTCTCTGGTCTACACAGAAGTTTTCAAAGCCGAATAAGTTAGTTACACATAATCTCAGTTGGATGAGGCATTCCCCACAGTGTTCTTTCTCAGAAATGAAATTATACCACTTACAATTTACTTCCAAGCATGTGTTTGAAAACAATATTCACTTTGTTACACTAGATGCTATCTAAATGATAACTTCTGCACAGTGTTGTTTCTCAGAGATGAGAGAAAAGCACTTATTTCTTTGGTCTGCACACATGTTTTCAAACACAACTAACTTAGTTACACATAATACAAGTTAAATTAGGCATTCCCCACAGTGTTCTTTCACAGAAATGAGTACAAAACACTTACTGTTTATTTCCAAGCATGTGTTTGAAAACAATATTCACTACGTTCTATTAGAGGCTAACTGAATGATACTTTCCACACGGTGTTGTTTCTCAGAGTTGAGTGAAAAGCACTTAGTTCTTTGGTTTGATCACATGTTTTCAAACACAACTAACACAGTACACATAATGTCAGTTGAATGAGACATTCCCCACAGTGTTCTTTCACAGAAACAAGTACATACCACTTATATTTTACCTCCAAGCATGTGTTTGAAAAAAATATTCACTTCGTTATACCAGATGCTAACTGAATGATACCTTGCACATATTGTTGTTTCTCAGAGTTGAGTGAAAATAACTTCTTGTTCTACACACATGTTGCTAAACACAACTTTCTTACACATAATCTCAGTTGAGTGAGACACTCCCCACAGTGTTCTGTCTCAGAAATGAGCATATAACACTTACAGTTTTACTTCAAAGCATGTGTTTGAAAACTACATTCACTTCGTTCTACTAGATGCTCACTGAATACTTCTCACACGTTGTTGATTCTCAGATTTGAGTGAAAAACCTTATTTCTGTGGTCTGCACACATGTTTTCAAACACATCGAATTTACACATAATCTCACTTGAATGAAGCATTTCCCACACTGTTTTTTCACAGAAATGAATGTATAACACTTACAATTTATTTCCACGCATGTGTTTGAAGGCATGCTTCTTTTTCTTACCGTCATTGCAGTAAGAGTTACCTTGCGATGATTACCAAGCTTTGCTGTGGGGAGTTCTATGCACAGACAATCCCCACCTGCAGACCTGGAATGTCCCACGCCATTTGAAAAACAGTCAATCATGGAGTACCAGCCTCCCCTTACCCTGATAAAAGAAACAACTAATCCCACCCCACCACGGTCCAAGGATGCCCGTGCTTGGCAGTCAGCCCATCTGAGATCAAACCCGGAACTCTTTCACCCATAAAAAACCTTGACCTCCCATACCAGGCG